>OX155966.1:5118802-5321302 GCA_944548615.1 Micropterix aruncella
AACCTTGCAGGCGGCAACCTTGCAGGCGGCAACCTTGCAGGCGGCAACCTTCAGTACATCAAACTAAACATTTTAAGTTTTTCTGTTAGGTTAGGTTAGGTTATTCTTTCCCGAAAATCGAAGTGACATTAATTACCGGCATCCTTGTAGTGGATGATTTAGTACATCAAACTAAACATTAAAAAAAATGTTTTAAGTTTTTCTGTTAGGTTAGGTTAGGTTCTCGAAACGTCAGTTTGACATTTGCAAAACTGCCTTCTGCAAGATTGCCTTCTGCAAAACTGCCGCCTGCAAGAATGCCGTCTGCAAGATTGCCGTCTGCAAATTTGCCTTCTGCAAGTTTGATGGGACCCAATGGTAGCAACACTACATTTTAACTGTCATGCGCACGGTCTTAAAGAAGAGGAAGAAGAGAAGAAAATATATACACGTACGTCTTCGCCAAAAAATAAACACGCAAATTGTCGGCATCGCGCGTTGCTGGTGTTTGTATTTTTCCGTGGTTTCTTCCGAGTTTTCGAGGGGTGAATCGTTCGTGACGTGTGCGCGGCGGCGGCTCCTCGGGCGGCCGGGCGGCGACGTAATCTGATGTCATCGCTCCAAGGCGCGCGCGTCCTTGCTCGAAACGAATATTTCACGTTTTAATTCGATTTTAACAGCGGATAAAGATGCCGGTAACGGTGTTCGATCGGCTGCCGCTGCCCAGCTTCCGGACTTATTTGGCTGTGAGCGTCGCTCTGCTCGCCATGTCCGCGTACTACGCGGTGAACGTCACGAGCGACCCGAGCTGGAGCGGCCCCCAGTCTCAAGGGTCCAACCTCCTGGACCAGCTCGCGCGGCCGAAACTCACCGAAAAGCTGTTCTTCGCAGATTCGGCCGCCGCCGGTTTGAACAAAACGAGCTCGAGCGCGAAAATGAGTGATGTGCTTGGATTCATGATGCAAGAACCTATATGCACATGGGTGAGCAAATCCGCTTCCTTTTTTTGCACGCCATAGCGACGACACCGAAATCCAGACACCCTTTTCCATAGTTATGCTACGCCACCGCCGAATTGCAATAGCTGAATATGCGAAAGAGCTCCACATTGACGATGGTTTAATGTCACCTCACTATATTCATCGCGCTGATTCCGAATCTAAAATCTTTTCTCTATCCCTATAAATAAACGAGATATAGGTGTTTGAAGATGCATCAAACACCAATATGGCGTTAGATTGATTTTTTTAATAAAAAAGCATCAAACACCTATGGCGGTAGGTTAACCCATTCAATGACGAGGTGCCAACCATATAAGTCATTCTAGAACGCTAACACATAGCTACTTCCTCCAAGTTTAACCCATCGGATGCCAACAGTGCCTATAGGCATTTTGCATCGTTTGACATATCCGCGCGTAACCCTTTCGGCCGACCCCCACATTTATCATATAAATATATAATATACATGACTAACAAGATTAATTACTAGGTAACAAGAGGGAATTAATGAAAAAACGAATAGTTCTTTACGCGCGAAGGCTGGCTTTCTACCGGTTAAACGGAAGTCCTACGCAATATTACGTAGTCGGCACCCAAACCATCTGCCAACTACGCACTATTGCGTAGTTGGCATTCAATATGTTAAAGTAGTTTAAAAAAAGTATATGAGTGTTATCTAAACTAAAAACAGAAATAGAGCAAAGATTTTTACAGATTTGGAATCAGTGTGGTGAATTCGGTGGAGAGGCATCAAAACAATGTAGAAGAGTTTGCTAAACTGTATAAATACCTAGCGTTCTATTTTGTTTTCAGACACCTAGATATGTATGCCAAAGCTTGTCGTCTCATTTATTGGTACTGTGCCAAGGTCACAAATACATTTAAAAAACGCATTTCTGAACACCGGCATTGATTTAATTTCCTTCTTTTATTAAAATTTACCTTAAACGTTCGCATAAAATAAAGATTTAACCGAATGTAGGGCTTTATCAATGATTTTATTCAAAATTAAAATTGCCGCCATTTATAAAATGCTCCACTATTTTTTTAATTTCCTGCCTACTGGTTTTCCGCCTGATTTTAGCAACAGGTTTGTCAACCGACATATCCACTGAACTTAACCGTACTTAATTACTTTTTTAGAATAAAGTATTTTTAAAAACGAAAGCAAGTTGTGAGGTAGTTTTGAAGGTTATTGTGTATTTAAACATGTTCTCCTTTGTAGTTCTTCTGGTAATAACAAAAATATCTTTTTAGGGTTATGTTTACGATAAGCTGTTTCTAAACTGTATTTTGTCATATTTATGTTATTTTTAAAACTACAGATTATATGGGAAGTGTTTGAAGAACAAGTTCAGTGATCTTTATGAGTGATGAATTAATGTATACAAAATGTTTGTTATGTTACGTTATGTTACGACTGATTTACATTGAGTCAGTTTTAATTACTTTCACAAACTGGGAAAATGAGTCCTAAAAATATTCACTACCTCTTCGACTACTATGTAAACAGTGTGTCAGGTTTCGGCGCCAGTAACTGACCTATCTGTCAAACAGCCATGTTTTGTTTCTTTTGCACAAACATCCCCATTCTTACAGTTGTTTAACACATCCGTTACGTTATGCGGTCTAAAAAGCCCCATGCGTGACTTTTCTAAGATGCGGCAGTCAAAATTGCGCTCTTTCACGGGGGGGCGACTATGTTCACATTTCTTTGGGTATGACAAGAGACGAATTTATAATATTGCTTCCCTTACAAAGTTATCGCAACGGCGCAATTAAAATCTACTTTGTGAGGCCGAGTAGGTCTGATACGCACTGTAAAGAAGTTCAACCTTGCCCCAAAGACCTCATACGCACTGGATGAAAGTCCATCAAAAATGGCATCGCAGCCAGCGTGTTAAATAATATAAATACCTTTATTGTTATACCCGCAGACGATCGTGAATATGGCGTACTGCTGCCTCGCCCTGCTCGGCCTCTTCATCCAGAAGCTGGTGTTTGGAAACCTTCGCATCTCCGAGATTCAGCACGTCAAAGAAAAGTTCTGGAACTTCATCTTCTACAAGTTCATCTTTATATTCGGCGTCATCAATGTGCAGTACATGGAGGAGGTACTGCTGTGGTGCTCGTGGTTCTCGCTCCTCGGGTTCCTGCAACTGCTGGCACTACTCTGCAAAGATCGCTTCGAATATGTAAGTAGACCCTTACGACTGTTTATGTTTTTTTACATTTGATAATTAACCCTTAGGAAGCTAGCCATGGGAAAGAAACTCTTGACAGCATGTTTTCAACCCTCAAAAATTTCTTTGTAGGGGGTGTTAGTGCATGCATATTAACCCCTTGAGCGGCAAACGGGACAATTGTCCCACAATTGAAATTACCGTAGAGCGGCAAAGGGTACATCTGTCCCAGCCGAGATCGGCGCCGATGTTTTCCAATTATTTACCCTTGATACCTCACATAAATCATACGGCCTGTGATATGTGCGAAAAGAGGAGAAGATTCTCTGTCTATAACTAGTTGGTTCATTATTTTTCATACAGTCGCCATTTTTTAGTCTATGATTGAACCAAACCAAACCAAAAACTTCAATATTCATGTTGATTTTCAACACCGAATATTTTTTTATTTTTGTATGGGTATAAGTAAAACGAAGTCATAGGTTGAATGAAACATATTATAATTATTATAAAAGTATTCACAATTTCTTGTATAGGGTGATTTATTTCCGGAAAAAAAATAGAAATGTTGGACAAGGCAGTTTTTTTCTGTACCACAACTTTGACAGATAATTCTGAATAATGCTTATTGCTTTACAAAACGACGTTACACGTATCTAATAGCAAATTTCAACAGGAACATAAAACAGGTCTTCTTTATACGATCCGTATAGTAGTTTCGGAGTACTCGTCGTTTTCCTGAAACGCTATATTTTTGTTGTGATGTAATCTTCTTCTTCGCGTTCTGTAAGAGAAACTACAATTCAAACGTCAGCGCTCGAGGGGCTAATGTACGTATAATGGCAGCTTATTCAATGAAGGTGTCTTTTTTCGCATATACTTACATAATTGCATAAATACGGAGATTGGCCGCCTGCGAGCTGTCGCAACGGGAAAACCACCGATCGGTGCTATTAGCATTCCAGCGGTTAACCTGGAGAGTACATGGCCTAGTTAGCTATTTAACGAGCTTTATCTACACTTCAATAGTATTTTTCTTTAATTAGTTAGTGCAGTTTTAATAAATGATTTGTATACGTGTGTAATGATAAAATGATTTGTATGTCATGAATACGAGAAAAAAGGCCTGGCATTTCCCTTATTTTTATCTGCTTCCTCCCTCAAGAGATATTTATTTTATATAGTGAAACCTCTATCCTTTTAGAAGGGACTAAAAAAAAACGAAAAATGCGGGAATGTTCATTATTTAATGCAGAAATGGGAGGGATCTTAAAAAAACCAATATTTTCAGTACTAACTTAATGTACATCGTTTAAAATACTACATAATGACATATCATTATTATTAATAATTACCTTGCGAATAACAATAAGGACTTCGTCATGGCTGTAGTACGGCCTTGATCTAAGGCTAATCTAGAGCCAGCTAAAATATGTCTAGCTCTGTAAGGTTATTGCTACAGAGGGGACATTAACTATCCTCTGAACAGCTCCAGCGGGCGGAGTTACTGAGGTCTGGAAGTGCATGCTGAGAGGTATTTAAATAAAAATTGACCATCTCTGATGACCAGTTAGGCTAACTGCGCACTGCGGTAATCCGTGGGTTTTATTTTCGGGAAATCTGTGAACGAATCACTTGAAAGCGGTAAAAAAATGGCCCGGATTTAAATTCTGCGGATTACTGCAGATTGGCTGGTGTGTGTCACTGAACATGTTCTTCTATACTATGGAGTTACATAGTACCACATGAGTAAATAAACGGAACATAGACAAATCTTCTAAAGAGCGTACAGTTTTTTTCCTATTTGGGTAGGGTTGGCACAGGGATCAAATTAAATAAACAAAATGTTTATCAACTTTTTATTATATACTTACCTACAATAAAATAATTTTTGCAAATTACTTACTCTAAATATATTTTAGTTATGTAAGTACCTATTCTGTACTATTTACTAAAAAAGCACTTTATACCTGAGGGGTTCCCAAACTTATTGATGCCGCGACCCACTTTTTAAAATCACAATATACACAATGCGACCCAGCGAAAACTTTTTCGGAAAAGTTAGTGAGTGGTTTGATGTAAAAAATAAACAATTCATTTGTAAGTATCATAAGTGAGTCTTTATTTTGTAAGAAATTGTATTGTGCGACAACTAAAAATAAAAAATAGAAATTTTTGCTAGAACACTTATCCATCGTATTTAGCAAATAGCGAAAACAAATGAATGCGATGCATAAAGCCGACTCGATGGGCGACTGAGCGCGTGCGGGCGCGGATGCTGGGGAAGCGCCGGGGGCGAGCCAGACGAGGCTAGACGCGGCGCTGTCTCTTCGCACGGCTATATCATCTTCCCACGCTGTTACAAGGTTGCAACTTTTATATTCTATTCTTTTCAAGTGCTATCTTTATTTTATTTTATTATATTGCCTGTAGGTATCCTAAATACTCTTAGACTTGTCAATCTATCTCGTCGTCTATCTGCCATATTATACCCTACGTTCAAACAATGCATTGGCGACCCGCCTGGAATCGGCTTGCGACCCACCAGTGGGTCGCGACCCACGCTTTGGGAACCGCTGCTTTATACCATTTACGATCTACCAAAACATTTTTTGTACCACCGGGTAGAGTTTTCTTTTGATGTTGAGGCATATTAATTAAGTATATCTTTCTACCACATTAAAAATAATAAAAATATATTAAAATAAGTTAGGGTACTTACCTAGTGAAGTCTTTGGGGTAATTTAAATATAATATGTTTTAATTCATTCTATAGTAAACCATACACACTACAGTAAACCTACACACACTACAGTAAACCATATTTACACTTTTTTTATATTAAAATACTAATTAAATCAATCGTAAGGCAAAAATAAACAAGACGCGGGATGTGTACGAACCCCTAAGCTTGAAGCCCTGGCGAAGCAGCTATAAACCAGTTTCTCTCCATTCGAACAAAGTTGCCAGTGCTCACGCTCACACGCGCCTCAAGCTTGTAGTAGTGTACCTATCATAACGCGGTTGTATGAAGCTTTGTCTCTGTTCCGTTTATTTACCATGTAACAGAACCTCGCGCACTGCGGAAATTATTCCACAGATTGACGGCAGAGACTTGTATAGACAACGAATGACTAATAAGTCCTAAATAAAAAACGTACGGCAACACACCGCACCGCAATGTGCTCCTGGCCTTTTACAACATGTTATAGTGTATTGGAGGGGAAATGCAAAAGTCGCCAACTGTTGTTCAGTTATTCTGATATTGAAGGCCAACAGCATGAGCCATACTTTGCAGTCAATCTCCTCCCAAGAGTCAGTCAGACTTCGGTGCCATTTTATCTAGTTCCAACTAGAAACTTTTTATACAGGTGAGTTTTTAATTAGTGGCATCCTTGAAGTGGTGAATCAGTAAGAGCAAATAAGCAACTTTTAATATAAATAAAAAAAAAACAAAAAAATATTTTAAAAAAAATTGGCAAATTAAAAAACTTTACTCTTAAATAAAAGTTTGATAAGATTGAGTGCGCTGCACCATCTAACAATAGGTAAAATATCATGGATAAACAATATTCTAGATGGCACAACGCGCTCAACTCTTTTTATACTATTTTTCAAAACGTAAAATTTTTGAAATTTTCAAAAAATATATTTTTGATTTTCCAAACATGTATTTTTGTTGTTTTTTTTTAAGTTTTATGAAAAGTTGCTAATTTTGTTGTATTGATTCACCCACTTAAAGGATGTCACTAATTAAAAACTCATCCTGTAGAATTCTACGAGGGCTTGTAAATTATTTCTTTCACTTCAGTCACTTACTCAAATCAATTCAAATTAAATTTATTGTCTTCATAACGCTATTAGCAGTTGTTTAGACAGTACACAATAGCAATAACTTGATTATATTGTAAAAATCCAAAAAACAAAACCAGTAATTACAGAATTGACATAATATAGCCGCTTGAGATTAAAATAAATTTAAAAATCGATACTAAAGGTTTCTGAAGACTCTCACCACATAGTGATACCTAAAACTACAAAGTCAATCTGATTATTATTTGACATGATATGTAAAAATTAAAAAAAATTAAAACTAATAAACATTTTAATCTGAGAATTAGGGCGCCTCCATTAATTACTATAGACGATTTTGGCGATTTTTCGACCCCCCACCTCCCCCCCCTCCGCCCCTGGTGAGATGTCGTGAGATTTGGCTCGACCCCCACTCCTTCACCCTAATCTCAAGTGAGATTTTGAGACCTCTCCCCGTCTCCCCCACGTAAGATTGGATGAGATTCGGCTCGACCCCATCCCCCCCTAAACGCCTCAGGTAATTAATGGATGCCCCCCTTATCAATTAAATTGTCATGAAACAGAAAATAATATGGTCCTACAAATACAAAATACAATAAATTTATTATCGGAAAGAAACTGCATGCTTCGATATTGTCGGATCCTTAGAATTGGCTTCTGTGAATTCTCTTCAAATTCAAGCAAATTCTCTTCTGTGAATCTCAACAATAATTTCCCAAAGTTATTGCAGTCTATGCAAAAATATCCTTTTACACATATAATTGGCCTTCAATTGATAAGAATTATTTTGCACAGTGTTGTACGGATTAATACCACTACAAGGATTTACCTTGTGATCACTCAAGGAGAAAATACTCGACCCACCCATGTGCATTTAATATCTGAAATTATCTTTATTTTGATGAATATATTTTTTTTTTCCTCTGCTGTTATATAATTATCACCCACAACTGCAATAAAAAATTGTGACGTTCGCCTCTATTAATAAAACTGATAAGATAACGATGTTTTGGACGTAATAACAGATATAATATCTAGTGAGACCCACCCTCTTTCTGACTTAATACTTAGATTTTACAAAGGCATACATAATTGTCATGGCATACACGAGATCTCATAGCCCCCTGCAACACGAGTAGCGTGCTGTGGCGCTGCAGTATGTGTCGGAAACGAAGGACTTGGGGGTGATTTTTATTCGAACCTGACATTTCACAATAACGCCACAATCATGGTGGAGATATCTTATTGATGACTTGTAGCAATTTAGGGATATGCGAGTAATGTGCCTCTTTTTCAACACCATTGTAAGGAGTCAGTTGGAAAAGTATGCACCGATTTGGAGTCCATCAGAGAATGTTTATTATACTCAGTCTGGAAAAAGTACAGAAAAAATAATAGGAGGATATTTCTGATAATAAAAAATAAAATACAAACGGAGCTGCCATGGAATTCACCGACCAAAAATCGGGCCCATCATATATAATTATTACACTTCTGGGAGGTGAAGGGTGGATTCCGGACTAACGACCGGCTGTGGTAGGTTTAGGACAGCTGTCTTGCCACATGTGAGCGTTCACCTTACCACCCATTCACTCCCCCCTTCGAAGCCATAGAATTTGAGATGCGCAAATCGCAGTTTTAGATAATTTTTCTAGAAAGGAGTTGATTATTTTCCTGGAGAGACCAAGATCTTTAAAAAAGTGGAACAAAGATTTAGCTGGCAGGCCACGAGCGCCTACTTCCACCGCGTGAAGGTAAACAGTGAAGCCGTTCCGGGTGACGGCATTTGCGAGGTCATGGTATTTATTTAATTTGTACTCGTGGTCTTTTGGGATATTTGATTCCCATGGAACAGTTAATTCTACGATAAGGACCATCTTCCGAGATAGAGAGTAAAGAGTTATATCTGGACGCAGGGCTGTGCATCCGAGACTTTCAGGGAATTTATACTGCTTAGAGACCGAATCGACCTCCATAATCCAATCTGAAGCTTTCTCGATTATTGAGAAAGGTTTTGCAGTGAGATGTTTTTTGCCTATAGAGCCAACCTGCACAAACTGTATTGGGGGTTTGGAGGATACTGTGGAACCCTTGTTGGCACGAGCCACTGAGAGGCTAATACTCAGCTCATACATAGGTATGTTATACAAGAAAACGAATAAGAACCTGTGGGTGAATTTTGATTCGAACTTGATATTTCGTTGGCTAAGCTCGTGGACACATCTTTTAAGTTATTGGTCTTTGTAGGAACTTCGTCCTACATATCAAGTCAACAAAAGCATTAGATTCTATAGAAATCTATAATCGCAAACACAATCAATTCTACACGTGTAACTGCCATTAAATTCCGTCTAATTTCGGTAATTAATGCAGTCGCAAGCCGGTGACTCCTGTCAATTTCTTCTGATCGATTCAATCGACACACTTATTTCCCCCACGCTCTCAGCATTGCATCATGCATTACAGTATATAAACCGATACATTCAACCAATTAATTATCATCCTAGGGCAGTCGCCCACACCGGTCAATCATCCTCAAGTTGCCGCCTATCGCGTTCATATCTCGCATCGTCCTTCAAGTCTCACGCCGCGCCTCACTTCGACACACATCCGCGACATCAATCTTCGAGCACTCACTATCTAAACTCCGCGCCGCGACTCAACTATTCGGAAGCGTTACATCTGGCAACCATCATCCAAGTTCTTCAATAAACAACCTCAGCATCACCAAGAACTTCTTTCATTACGGAGAAAACCCCCTGATGATACCACCTCCTCGCTACGAGCAAATTGGAGTCCAGTGAGGGGTGGTCCCTCACATCTTCGTCTTGCACAACTTGTTGCAATTTAGAGATACGCGAGTAATGTACCTTCTTTTCAATGCTATTGTAAGGGGTTGGATGGAAGTGAATGCACCGATTTAGAGTCCATCAGAGAATGTTTATATACTCATTCTAGAAAAAGTACAGAAACTTTTTTTAATGTTTATAGGACGATAATTCTATACCGGAAATGGTTTGGGTATTATTCATTATTATATCCTACTGATGTTGTCTTGGTTGGGTACAACTCAAACCCAGTAAATTTAGTATAAGGTTATATTGTTCTTCCTAGTTAGATTTCTTCCTATGGACACAAAAAAATCTCTTGCACAGTCTCTCCTCTTGCCTCTCCTTGGCTATGCAGATGTGGCTTATCTCGATTTATCAGAGGAACTGCTCAACAAACTTGAACGTTTGCAAAATGTATGCATACGATTCATCTTCGGTCTACGTAAGTATGATCACGTGTCCGACTATAGGGCACAGTTAAAGTGGTTGCCAATACGCCAAAGAAGAAATGTTCATATACTGGCTCTCCTATATCGTGTACTCACCCAACTAACACCATCCTATCTCCAGGAGCTTTTTTAACCACTAAGTTCCCACGGTCTCGTACTTCGGTCAGCCTCTGACAGTTCATTAAAAATTCCGAGTCATAATAGTGATTTCTATTCCTATTCTTTCTGTGTCCATGGTGCAAGACTCTGGAACGATCTCCCAGCAAATATACGAAACTCGCCTTCTTTACCATCGTTTAAGACTCACCTTAAGGATTACTACCTTTCTAAGAAGTAACCAGTTCTTCCCTTTCTCTCCTGTTCCTCCCCCAATTTCCTCTCCTCGGGCACTATTAGTCTTAAATTCTTCCACTTGTCTGTATGTTATGTAATAATCTTTATTTTCACAATGCGTGCATGTACCACTATGTTTAGGTTAGCTGTAAGACATTGCCATGTGGCAATAAGCTCGCCTTTTTTGTATACTTTTTAAGTGCAAATAAAGAGTTTATTATTATTATATTGCTTCTATGACCTGAAAATCTTTAGTTTAATAAATACTGTTATTTTTATTAGATAATTCTTAGAAATACTGGTATTTATTTTTAGGCATCAAATTAATTGTATGTCACATAATATATCTGTACCTCAAAGGTAACTTGAGTCCATTTTTTCCTTTTTCAGTTTTTTTATGAAAATATGTTCCAAATGGTGGGTTCTACACAGTGACATATTACGGGATATTGCTGGTATTATAAATTAATTGTTATACAATCGGAATATAAGTCATTACACTATGTAGGTCCGAGGTAAGGGGATTTATGTCCCACACCCTGATAAAATTTTTCAATATGTGACTTAACAGATTACCTCTGAGGTACAGATATATCTAGATACAGAAATGTCACTGATAAATTGCTCTATATGTGCACGCGGCCATCTTTGCATGAGTATAGACATATAGAGAATTGGCGTGGTGAGGTAATCGCTACCTGGGTAGCTTTGGAACTGCCATCTGCATCATAGTTTAATTACAACATAACTACTGAACTGGAAGGGTACTTAAAGTAAATAAAATAAAAACACTTTATTGAAGTACAAGTTTTAAGTTTGAACCAGGGCTGTTGCGAATATCAGCATCAGCATCAGTGGATTATTATTAATTTTAATTTTTTATTTTTTCAAATAAGCCAGTTGGTAGGAATCCCTACTCTTGGTATAGTCAAGTTGAATAACTGGTATTATACCTTATGTGGTATAATTATTTTTTTTAATATCGACTATTATTTTTTAATTGTAAAACAATTAATATTTCAATTTAAAATAAAGATTTAAGATCTTTTTAAAATAATTGGAGCTGCTTAAATACTGCAGATAGTCAAAATATAAAAACGAAGAGTCGGTTATAAAACAGTAAAATTAAAATTATAAAAAATATAAAATTAAATCAATAACAATGTCGCAATAGAAATGGTCAATATATTTTTTTTATATTATAATCCATATTTGATAATCAATGATTGTATTTAGTAAATAATCCAAATTAGAAAATAAAATTAAAAAAAAATAAAAATAAGAAAAGATTGTAATATAAATAATTATGGAAGATTAGGAAAATCAATACTCTCAAAGTCCTTAACAGAATACATTGGGTTCTTAATAAGCATATCCTGGACCTTGCTCTTAAATTGAACGTCTCCAAGACCCCTGACGCACAATGGAATCTTGTTATAAAATATATTGGACTGATACAGGAAACTATTTCTAACCTTACTTAGTCGCACTTTGCAAGGACGCAAGTCTTGTTTGTTTCGCGTGTTGTGCGAATGAACATCCGAATTTGTTGGAGTGGTGCTGATATTTTTTCGTGCGTACATAACACCCTGGTATATATAAGCGGCATACATTGTCATGATACCAGATTCAACGAAATACGGCCTGCAAGATGTTAGCGATAATGTTACCAGCATTGGTTTCAATATCAGCATCTGCATCAGCATCCACATTCATTAATGCTGATTTTATTGTTTGCTCTTTATGCTGTCATCTCCGCCGGTGTGTTCCTAGCGAACTATATAAGCCTTCCCGTAATCGACTGCAATCTGAAAAGGTAGCTCAGCTATTGTTTTTAAAATATAACTTACCTTTAATAAAATTTCAAGTTGGGTGGTTAACCGCCAATTGCATTTTATTTTTGTATGTTAGGTAATGGTACTATACCTATTCAAAATGTAAGAAGATTGTTTTTGATAATTTAAAGTCACAGAAGTATTATAACTGACTTTTCATTTGAAATATCTAATAATATTATCCCTTTTAATTACAATTTAATAGTTAGATATATTTTATTTAAGTAATTCATTAAAATCAGCATCAGCTGATATTTATATAAAAAAATCAGCACCAGCATCAGCATCCGCTGATATTAAAAAAACCTGCATTAGCAACAACCCTGGTTTGAACCACTCGAAGTCTCAGCGATGTTGTCCATGGTAGACTGAAGTGCAATCAATTGTCCTCTGTTATTCTGTGGGTATGCGGCATACTTCCACTGTTACTGCGCAGATTATAGTGGCGGTGCATGCGAATTTTTAAATTACGTCAAGCGCACAATACTCACTGTTAGTTTTGCGTGGGGGCTAACGGGCCCATGATGAGGTGGCCACGATGACCCATGTGTTCAGGGTCGGTCACACTCACGGGTCAACACCCATCCGACGGCCTCCCTGCATGGGGTGCGAATCCTGGGTAGAACACTGGGTCAACCAGTCTCCCCTGGGAATCAAACCTCTGGCGCCCCTGGACGGTCTGCACACCGTGCGGCGCAAGCCAATCGATTGTGCTCTCCGACTAACAGTCGGGGGAGTCTGGGAACTGTATTGTTTCCTACAGAGCGGGGGTGGTTGTCTACCTTACGGCAACTGCTCTTGAAATGACCATTGGCCATCCGATCCCGGTTCAGAGTCGGGCAAAGGACGCCTTGGTCCGCGATAGATTCGGTTCACTCCGTTTCACCGCTTCGTAAGGGAGAGGACCGCGCAAGCAACCTCGAACTCGGAACCAATCGAGAGACCGGAGAAATCTGGTCACAATTGGAAGCAAGGGCGCGAGGGTCGGCCCGCCAGGTAACACTGGCTATCTCACGGTAAGGCGTTGGCTTCTTGCGGGTTGTGACGTAGCTGGACGTAAGATTTGTTTCTGTCCAAAGTCTTCTACGTTCACTGCAGGGCGACAGAACGAGAAAATCGTTAAAACGTCCTGTGGTGACGGGCTCGCCCGTTGTAGTTGACACCGCAAGTTGTTAGTTTTGCGTCTTTGTGCTCGGCGACGGGCGTTACAAGCATTTTAAGAAGAGGGTTCCACTTAGACACGGGCAGTCTTACTTACGACTGTAAGACGGCCCGTGAGGCCTTATCGCTAAATAGTAACAATCTACGCATACTGGTGAGGGCGCTCACGGGGAATTATGGCCTGAACAACCTCAAGCTCGGAGACACAAAAATATGCAGGTTCTGCCAAGGAGTAGAGGAAACTCCCCAGCACCTCACGTGTGAGTGTGGCCCGCTGATGCGTAAAAGATACACCCACTTGGGTGGTCATTACCTCCAACCTGAGGAGGTAAAACAATCTGGCGCCAAAAGCCTGCTGCGGTTCTTAAATGACACGAGGCTTAGCGCAGAACTATAGTAGGTGGCGAACACAATAGATCAGCAATGGTCGCAGTGTTACAAGGCTCATAAAGGCCTTAGAAAAGCCCCACTCAACAAATAAAAAAAATTGTGGACGGTTTGTAACCTTCACCTCTTTTGAAGTTCAATGTTCTCCTTATTTCGATTGCTTCCCACATCATATTTGGGAATAAAATTGTTCTCTGGATAGCACAATGGGATTTTGAAACTGCACCCAATGGTTCTTTTGGCTATCCAAGATGTGTACCCCTTCTTAATAATAATATTTCTTTTCCGCAGTTATCATTTTCGCCAACGACACCGGGATGGTCACATGTGAAGCTCCTGATACTGTTAGTGGTTATTCAACTTGTGTCCGCTTTGATGCTGATTTGTTGTATTGGGATTGGCTTCTACGCTGGAGCAAATACATTTGCTTTCATGGCAGCTGAGGTAAATATTCATATTTTTAGGCTGTTTGTTTTCCTAATAGTCTGAAGCCAGTCGTAGTTTATGCTAGGTCCGAATTTAAACCAGTATCAAATGAAATACTTGTAATTCAAGTTTGTTGGCCATTTGCGATGTTTTTTAAAAAAAAAACAATATATTTTTAAACAATAATTTCAAATATTTTGCCAATATTAAGATTCTGATATTGGACAGCACGCCGCACCAACAAATCTGTCCTGGGAGAACTCGGCATCCAAGTGAGGCTCTCTACCGTATGCATGAGAAGGGTCCTGCAGTACTTCGGTCATGTTGCCAGGAGAAACCCTGAGAGAATCTGGAGAAAATGCTTTCCGGGAGGCTAGTGGAGGGAAGAAGAAGCAGAGGCAGATCACCGGCCAGATGGAACGACCTCATCAAAGAAGTTACAAAAGGGTCAATACAATCTGCGACTCGCCATGCAGAAGACAGGTCGAAATGGAGGAGCCTCGTTGTCTAGTGGCCACGATCCTCAGTAATGAGGGAACGACAGAGAAGAAGAAGATAATTCTGATGCCTCAATAAAATGGAAAAAACATAATTTATGAATAATTCGTGTTCGATAATTTATAAAATGATTTAAAAAGTTATGGGATACATATGTCCCATGGTCCTTAAAGGGTTAAGTAAGTAGATTTGTCATTTATCAGTGAGATTAACTTCTATCCTTTTTCATTACAGTGTGTCTTACTCAGCATCAAATCGTTACATGTGATTTTCCGCTACAGTCTACATCTACACGAAATGCGTGCTGCCGTTACAACACCGGATCCAAACTCATCAGGGATCTTCGGATCAAATGAACCCAGCTCGTGGGACAAGTGGGCTCCGTTCACCTATCACGTTGAACTCATATTTGAGGTATTAATTATAATAAATAAACACAAATGGTACTGCCATAGACTTAATCTAGAATCTACAGTCCCAATGCTGGTAAGACACAAGCGCTCTCTTCCACAGCATCTAGGTGAACGATTGTGGTTGACGGTATGTGCGAGATGGTATCTGGTTGATGTATTTATGTAATTTTACCTATGGTATTGGAATATTTCAATCCCAGGAACAAGATCCTTTTAGTAATTTTTTATTGGAAATAAACGATAATACCGCACAAGTTTGATTTGATATTTTCCGACCGGCTAGAAGTGGTTTGTGGTACCGAAATCCGTTTCATAATGAGAAAGTAGAACAGTTGGATGCGGACAGCTAAAATCACATCTCGTTTATGATAGAATAGAAGAAGTGCAGTCGAAACAAAACATACAACAAGTAAATATATTAAATGGAATAAAAAACACGATCACCGTTACCAAAAGTAAACTACTGTATTATAATTATTTTTATTACCGTTTTTTTATGAAATATTTGTAGTTTATATCTTTATCCATGTAGCTACATATATATTTTCAGAATGTGCTCAATCAGACCTTTCATTTGACACTAAACACGATATATTTATGTTAATTTATTGTCATTTGGAGATTATTGCGACAACTATTTACTTGATATTTGGACAGTTAAGGTTCCCTATGACATTCGGGATGACATAACGATTCTAACTACAAAACCTTTCTTAATAATCGAGAAAGCTTCAGATTAGATTCTGGAGGTCGATTCGGTCTCTAAGCAGTATAAATTCCCTGAAAGTCTCGGATGCACAGCCCTGCGTCCAGATATAACTCTTTACTCTCTATCTCGGAAAATGGCCCTTATCGTATAATTAACTGTTCCGTGGGAATCAAATATCCCAAAAGACCACGAGTACAAATTAAATAAATACCATGATCTCGCAAATGCCGTCACTCGGAACGGCTTCACTATTCTCCTTCACGCGGTGGAAGTTGGCGCTCGTAGCCTGCCAGCTAAATCTCTGTTTCACCTTTTTAAAGATCTCGGTCTATCCAGGAAAACAATCAAATCCTTCTTAGAAAAATTATCTAAAACCGCGATTTGCGCATCTCAAATTCTATGGCTTCTAAGTGGGAGTGAATGGGTGGTAAGGTGGACGCTCACATGTGGCAAGACAGCTGTTCTAAACCTACCACAGCCGGTCGTTAGTCCGGAATCCACTGCTCACCCCCCAGAAGTGTAATAACACTATATGATGGGCCCGACTTCGGTCGGTGAATTCCATGGCAGCTCCGTTTGTATTTTATTTTATTTATTTATATCACATACTTCTAAATTGGTTCGAGCGTTTAGAAGTTATGGGGTAATAAAGACACGGAAAACATACATAGATGAACCCTGAACACATTACACTTCTTTTATTGTTGGCCAGTCTTGTAAAAATGCTTTCGTGCAGATGTATGTAATTTACATTGATCTAAGTGATCGCTGCACATTTTTAACCATATCAATTATATTATCAATTATGTTTCACTTCGGTAAAAGCAAGAGTTGCAGTAAAAATAATATTAGATATTTAGATATTTGAAAATTATTTAAATTACGTATTTTTTTTTTAGATAAGCGGTCTATTAGTGGATCTAGCCCATCACGTTCATATGTTGCTCTGGAGTAACATTTTCTTATCGATGGCTTCCTTGGTTATTTGTATGCAGCTGCGCTACCTATTTCACGAGATACAGAGGCGAATACGCAAGCATAGAAACTACTTGTGGGTCCTTCGGCATATGGATCGAACGTGAGTATCTATCGCTCTACGAACACTTTCTGCGAGTCTATTAATGAAATATCTCTATTTTAGGTATCCAATGGCTACGGCTAAAGAGATAGCTGAAAATTCTGACAACTGCGCAATATGTTGGGAAAAAATGGAAAGCGCTCGAAAGCTGCCATGCACTCATCTGTTTCATAAGTGAGTTAATTAATATCTCCGTTTTAGAAAGTTGCAGGATAATCGGTTTTTCTCTTAGATTTATAAATTTTAGACTAAAACTATCATATCGAAAATAACAGGAATTTGAACGTTTTTGCCAATATAAATTAAAAAATGTAAATGCAAGCAAAGTTGAGACATTGACAATTGACGGTGATATCGCATAAACAATTTTAAAAACCTTTCAGCACCTGCTTGTCACGGTGGATGCAGCAGGACACCTCCTGCCCCACTTGCCGAGGCCCCCTTCCGGCCTGGGAGGGGGGCGGCGACCCCCCGGCGAGGGGCGAGGGGGCGGCGGGGGGCGGCCCCCCCGGCGCCCTCCCGCCGCCCCCCCCGCGTCCCCCCCGCGGACAACATCTCAACCACTTCTTCCACTTTGACGGTGAGTCTATGTCTATCGTTTCGTTTTTGCTTCTGGCTACGCGCGCCCCCCTCACCTTTTTTCATCACCTCTGCCCCCTTATCTTTTTTCACCGCCTCTCTTCTTGTTCTTTTTCTTCCCGCCCCTCGCCCTTCGAGCGACTCCCCGCCGCTTCTTTATTTCTTCCCTTCTGTCCCTCTTCAATTCATTTCCGCCACCTTGCCTCTTCTCTTTTCTCCCGCCCCTTGTCTTTTTTCCGCCGCCCGCTCTTCTTTTATTGCTTCCCTCCCCTCCCCCTTTTTCCCGCCTCTGCATCCCTTTTCTCTTCTCTCCCGCCCCGCCTCTTCCCTTTTCTCTTTCCCTTGGCCGATCAACTCCTCTTTATTCCCTTTATCGTCCCTCCCCTTGCAATTTTAGCGCCGCTCCGCTGCTTTTATATTTTTTCTCTCCAGCCTCTGCTCTTTGTCCCTCCAGCTTATTCCGCCGCTCCGTCCCTTTTCTTCTTTTTCTCCTGCCCCTCATGCTAAATTCCATTTTCTTTTGTCCAAAAAATTTAAGGAAATTCATCTCAACAAATTAGAAGGAACTTGCATCTCAACACAGTTATTCATATAATCCTAATACCCTGAATATCGAAAGTCCTGATAATTCATATTTAAAAAATGGCTGTGGTAAATTTTTCAATAATAACGTCCGTTCCGTAAGAAAGCTCAGCTTATAAATCAGAAAAGCTATGACAAATCGGAATCGTCGCGAAAATGTTTTTTTTTTTTTTTCAAGATTGAGGCTTGAGCTGTCGCACCGTTAGCTGTGCTCGAGCTCGACGAACATTTATAAAGACTTAATAATTAAAATAATTAAGCCTATCCGAACAACTGTTCCGAGCCCCAAGTTCCTTCTAATTTCTTGACTCAATTGACCTTGTTTAAAATAAAACTTAGGCCGCTCCCTGACTTGTCGGTGCGGTATTTACTGCATTACCGAAAGTTTGCCCATGTTGCCTTTATCTTCTCACTTATCGGTATACTTACGGTAGAATCTTGGAAAAACAGTTGCGCCTTTGCAAGATTATGTGGTCGTTAGAAGAAGATACTAAAGCGTATTACATTAATTTTCATTAAAGTACTTTCCAAAGTGCTCTATGGGCTCGGATCGGTTTGCCTATATCAGCTTTAATCAGAGCATCCATACGATGAATAAAACTAATCGGCAATAGCTTTTTTCAATCGTATAACTCCTATAACCGCTGAAATGCCAATACCACCGATCGGTGGTTTTTCCATTGCGACAACTCGTGGGCGGCTGATCTCCGTATTTATGCAATTATGTAATTATAAACGAAAAAAGTCGCCATCTTGAATAAGCCATCATTAACACCCCCGGCATTACAAAGAAATTTTCGAAGGTTGAAAACAAGCCGTGATGAGTTTCATTCCATTTCATTTCTAAGGGTTAAAAATTATGGCCCCTTAGTCTATCAACTTTGAATTTTGTGACTCAAGACCACACAAGGGATCAAAATAGTGGATTGAATTGCAGGAACAAGCTGTGGAAGCAGAAAATGTTAATAATAATAAAACGCTTTATTCTTAAGAAACGCAAGCTTATTGCCTGTAGGCAATATTTTAGAGCTAACCTATACTATTGTATGAACATTATTTGCGAGTATATGCTACATAACTTAACCTATATAAAGAGTATAACAAATTAAAAAAAAGAGGATAGAAAGAAATATATACTTAACTCTTTGTGGGCACAGCTTGTGCCACTGACTCTCAGACTCTCTGAGTCTGTTTTTTAAACTTGTTATGCTTGGCGCGGTTCTCACATTTTTTGGCAAAGCATTCCAAAGACGGGATCCATGCACTTTGAAAGAAAATGAGAAGTCAGTGCTATGACTAGGGATAGAGTGTAGCAGGTTGTCTTTTGATCTCAGAGGGCGTCCACGAGCCGATACTGCAGTAAATCTGTCGATAAGATATTGGGAGCGACGCCATCCAAGATCTTGAAAAGCATACAATGAACTCGCATGTCTCTTTTCTCTCGGGTCGACAGTCAGTGAACCTATGAAGAGACCATGGATATAGCGAATGTTAATCAGTTCAAGAATCGTCTAGAGCATTGGTTCCCTATTAGTTTTTCCTGCATACCAATTAAAGAGAGACCTCAAACTGGCGTACCCCTTATTGCAGGAATAATAAATAAAAATTGAAATCAAAATACAGTAGACGACGCAAAAAATCAGTTTAATGTGACAAATGTGCACGTTTTTCTTTGTACAACTCTGAAACAACTTTTGTCAATAGATTGCCATGCATACCCCTCGATGCAACTTCGCATACCCCTGAAGGTACTAATTGAAAAACACTGGTCTAGAGTCTGGAATTTCAAGAAACATCTGTTTAGAATAACTGCTGGCCGTTTATAATAATAATAATAAATTGTGATATTAATTAATTGTGATTGTTTACAGGTTCTAGATATTTTTCATGGCTGCCAAGTTTCTCAGTAGAAGTGACGCAGATGAGATCGGATGATCCTGCCACCACTTCTCAACTTGATGTTATGGCTAGACAGGTTTGTAATTTAAGAGATATAAAATACACTTTCGCAATGTATACTGGGCTTTAGGCTCTCATGTAAAATATTTTTTAACAGTAGATTCCCCTATGTGGATTTTTCTTATAAATTGCAGCCCTGTTAACGATCCAATCGCTTTTGGCGAGTGAAAAGCGAGAGTTGTTTTCAATAGGGTTGCAACTGATTACAGTATGATTAATTAACAATTATTGGTGTTTTCCCCATTAAGAGCCGTATTACAAAATAGCGTAGGTATTCTTTTAAAATGAGTTGAAAAAATGAACGCATTTTTTTTTGGATGTAACTATAAAAGATAGGATAAATAAATAAATAAATAACTATTCAACCCTGGGAGAAAACCGCGGCACTGAGCGCTCTTCTCTTGCGCAAGCAAATATATACACAATTTCTAATTGTTTTTTGCAGTGTTTTCTCCTTTCTAATGACAATAATTTATATTATGTCGTATTGCTAAAAGAGTGAACTTTAATATAGTATAAGTATTATATAAGAATTTTATTTTATTTCTGAGAAAATTAGAATGATACAGGAAGATTTTTTTTTAATTTTGTGTAATTGTAAGTAATGTATACCTTGGATATGTGGTCAAAAAACGAAAAAATAAAGCCGTAGTGTACATCAAGAATACATGACGGACATAAAAAAAAATAGTATACGGTTTTCGTTGTAGTGATATTACTGTATTAAGGAGCTCAAAGTTTGCCTTCCGAGCGTTTTACGAATAACGACTTTCGGAAAATGGGCTGAATAAGTAAATAATATTCGTTATATCTAAAATTAAAGGCCGCTATGGTCAACATCAAGAAATGGTCCAGGTAATTCAGTAATTAAAGTTTGTAGAAATCTCTTCATTTCTTGGAATTAGAACACCAAAAATCCACTTTTCTTGCCTTTCTGGAAAAAATATGTGATAGGGCTCTTAATCGGAATTTTTGATTGTTGCCCGTTGATTATTCCATTAGTTCGTGTCTTCGTTCGATTATTCCATTAATCCGTACATTTGTACATCCGTACATCCATACCTACATACTACATACATCCATACATTCATACGGGGTGTTATTACTGCATGGGCTTTTTTTTCTGTGGGTGAATCAGTACAACGTAGTAAGCAACTTTTTGTTAAAAAATTTTGGAAAAAAACAAAAAAAAAATTTTTTTTTTGGAAAAAATATATTTATATTTTTTAATTTGAAATTTTTGAAGAAGTTCACTGTTAAATAAAGGTTTGAGAAGTGTTTGAGCGCGCTACGCCATCTAGCAGTTATTAATAAGTCGTAAATAAACAATATTAGCGACATTATACCATCCGCTAGATAGCGCATTGTGATCACAGCTTTTCATACTATTTAATCATAAAATAAAAAAAGAAATTTTCAAAAAAAAATATATATTTTTTATTTTTCAGTTTTTTTCCATTTTTTTATTACAACTTGCTTACTTTGTTGTACTGATTCACCCCACAGAAAAAAAGTCCGTGCAGTAATAACACCCGTATGTATGCCATTTAGTTCGTTGGCCCAATCGTTGATTATTTAGCTATTGCCGGTGGAAAAACAAAAGAAACAAGCTAAGCAAACACTGATAAATCTTATAAAAACCCCAAAAATGCTAATATAATAATAAATTCTCAACATTCATCTGAACTACTAGGCGATGACACCTGGAGAGCTTTCGAATAAATGATTCGGGCAGCAGAGGATCCGAGCTTTTGTCGAATATTGCAGAGAACATTGACACAACCATATATGTGAAGAAAATTGCACAAAAATTTTCTAATTGGTATCTTCTAATTCGAAAGTCTTTCTAATTGAATCGGTCATTTCGAAAAGGGCATTTGGGCCACTTTTTTGGAAATGATTTTTTTGACGGAAATCGATTCCTTACACCTTAATGCATGTTCAAATTGCAAATAACACCTGTACCTAGTTTAGTTTCGACGATATACGAGAGTCAATTTGGTAATTTTGTTTATTTGCACATGCTATCGAACTCCTTAATATGTCAATTATGTTATGGCAACTTTTTCAAAAAGGAATTATACAGGCTGCTCGAGATTCTTTACGGATACATCAAGTTCCATTAGACGTCAGAAGTCAGTTTTGTTATATGGTGATAGCTTGGTCATTTTGAAAAGGGCTCTTTTGTATGGAGACATCTCAGTAATTCTGAAACTGGCATATTTATCAGATATTCAATAATTAATTACTAATTTATTTAAACAATATAATAATATACAAAGCGCAACATTACACTAAACAAATTTAGCGTGTTTTTGTGAATATTTTTTGTTAAACAATTTTAAGTTACTTAACGTTAGAAACGGTTTTTATGCCTCCTGGAAAATTTTTTTTTTGCCTCTGATGCCCTTTTTGAAATGTCCGATTTAATTAATTCAGCATCTGAGAGACTTTTTTCAACAGCTGGATTTATCTAGACCAACACATCACACATTACATTCAAATCGGAGTTAGCAACGTTTCGGGATTGAAATTGCATAATATAATCAATGCTGATCAAAGCTAGAAAGCTGAAACATTGTATACCAGACAGTAGCTTTTCTCCAAAAAAATTGAAACCGAAGTGAATAAGTCACGAATCGTAAGGGTTCAGATATGGCTGCCAGATGTCCCTCTACTCAGCCCATGCAGATTACGAAATGTCCAAAAATTCGTCATCCTTCACCTGCGCGTAATGCTAACCAAAGGCGTTCGTCGGGATGTACCCCTCTGCCCACATTCCTCGTACCCTCTTCCCCAAATGCCCTGTAGCTCGAGAGTAAAGGTACTGATTGGTATACTGTGGCTGAAACCACCTTCTTTTGCCTATACCCCCCCCCCCCCCCCTGTTAGCAGACTTTGACAAATATATTTTTTTGATTGTTTCCCAGGTTCAACAGCTGTTTCCTCATTTCCCCCTCTCTCTGCTAGTCCAAGATCTGCACATCACGAGATCCGTCGAGCTCACGGTGGAGAACATCCTGGAAGGAAACCTCGTCCTGCCCAACCGGTTCAACCTCCTGGACGAACACTCGGCCGCCGACTCGCAACCATCGGGAAGCGGCCACTTTGTGGATACCCTTCCCACGCAGGCGGATCTGAACCAGGATTTAGCAGTGGCGATGAGCCTCTACCCCGGCGAAGACATGCCGGATCAGATTGTAGAGTGAGTTTATTGACATCTCTATTGCCAGGAAGACAAGACGCACCCGGGTTCTGAACCTGATTCCTCTACCTGCAAGAAATCCACACTTCCTCTTCTTAACTTTGACTACGTAACGACCAATATTGGCAGCTTCCTCCCGGAGCGCACAGTAATATTATTTTATAATTCCAATGCATCCTAAAATCCATATCAAATACCTCATTATTACCATAGATACAAAGACGGGCGCTAGAATAATTTTGCGCGTCATTTCGCGGATATTTCTGGAAAAATTCTATTGTCAAACATCATTTTTTTTTTTTCGAGAAATTAAAATTTTTATTGGTTTTTATCTAAATATTTTTGTATGTAAATAAGCAAAACGAAATATTACCTTTGATAGAGAATCTAATAAAGATTACAATTTCAAGATCAGTATTTACAATTCCTAAATAGGGTTCCGTATTTTTCTGTAAGACAAGTACAAGTTAGAAATGCTGAGTTTTTTTTTCACTTTTTCGAATTTCTCATATTTATTCATAATTATCTAAATGTTTTACAAAATGAAATTTCAATATTCTATATACGAAATTTCTATGCGATTATTACAGTTATTATTTTTATGATTACTATAGTAGTTCCATAGTTATTATAGTGCTTTTTGTCGAGCACGGCGATATTGCAAGAAATTCCAATAAATTGCCGTGTACTGCCATGAAATTATGCCGCTACTCAAAGGGTTAAATTATACTGATCGCTTCTTTGTTTTTCAAAATAATAACCCAAGATATTTGATTGGTCTCCATTATATGAATAATTAGTGCAGATTTACATTGAGTCAGTCGCAGACGTCGGTGCTGACGCTGAGAACTGACACTGTTTATATACTATCAATAGGCCGTAGTTATTTCTTTATTTCTTTAGAATGTACCACCGTTATTAGTCAGTGGGGAAAATAGTCATTTTTGATAGTTAAAATTTTCCACACGACACAACGTCACCCTACATACGACCAGTGCCAGCGACTGACCAACTACTGACTCCGGCGTTTAGACAAGGTCAGAACCGTTGATGAGTGTAGTGGGGAGAGGGTTCTATATAACTCGATAGTGTGAAAAAATCCATGCGGTGGACGCACCGCAGCCGTTCCGCAGCAATCCACAGAATTTAAATCCGGCACGATTTTTTTTCGTATTGCGCGCGCTTTCGTGCAATTCTGTCACAGATATTTCCGGAAATAAAACTCGATCCCTGTGTGGCCAGGCACCCAGCATAAAGTCACACTGTTTTATAGACAGAGATCTTTTAGTGATCTTGGTTCAATTTCGAATTTGAACCCGACAAATATCACACTGACTGTTCCATTCGGTGATTAGATTTCATACATTCCAAAATTCGTGAATACATACCCGAAATTGGATTTCGATATCTTGTAAATATCTTGGTATATTATTTTAATAACAAAGAACCCAGAGTGATCAGTATAATTTTGGAAAAGGAGGCGGATTTCTTCCAGAGGGTTGATTTTTTGTCATGCTATTTTTTTTCAAAAATAGGCTGGTAGAGGAGTTGGGTTCAGACTCGGGTGCACCTGGAATGATTCATCCACATATAACTTATACATATACACATACAAGTGACTTTTTAATTAGTGAGTTTTTCAATTTTTTATTTGTTTTTCCCAAAAAAATATATCAAAAGTTGCTTATTTACTTCAAGGTTGTCACTAATTTAAAACTCAACCTGTATACAGACATATACATATACACACACTTTTTATGGACAATACTTAAAATCCAGAGAAAACATTTGTTGAACAGAATCTGTAGCTCGGAGAGAAGTACTTAACTATGAGTGAATAGCGCTAATGCTCTGTTGACCTCGCAGGGAGCCAGTGGTGCTGGGCGGTCGCTTCTCGAAATCCTCCTCCGAACGAGAGAAAATCCTGCTGAGGCGCAAGGAGCAAACGGTGGCCAACGCGCGCAAAAAGTACCTGGACAGGCAGGCGCAGAAGATCAAGATGGAGAACAGCGACGTCACACCCTCTACCTCATCGCAGCTCAGCTGACTCCGATAACGGCGGGTCTCGCGCTTCGAGAATCGATCGCACGCTCATCTGTTTGTATATAATATAGAGTCATTTTTGGCGTTTTCGTCTGTGAGGGTACGGAGATGTAAGACGCTCGTAAATAGTCCGCTGATCGCCTGCGCTTGCAAGCGGTTGGGAGTGGCCATGTTGAAAGACGGGTCGCAGGCGCGACAGGTGCAGCTTCCGCAGCGCAGCAGACGAACTGCAAACCATCGCCCGATTATTGTTCATAGATAAATAGATATTTCGACCTTTAGCAATAAGAATACTCTGTCATATTGTTAAACTAATAATTGTGTATAATGGAGCATTTCAAATATCCGTGTATGTAAATACTTCGAATTTCGTTGTTTAAAAATATTGAGAAGCTCTAGCTTTTTATCCATTAAGGCGATCATTTCTGGTCACAACCTGGTGTTTCTGCCCTTTTTTTACTAAAAATATGTATTCTAAAAGTAAAAAAAAAAACAAGCAAACTAATGGAGAGTGGCTTCATGCGTGTGCGTGTGTACATGTACATAAACGTATACATAAAAAATACTGTGGGTAAGATACCCCTAGCCTCCCTTGGGGTGGGGGTGGTAAGGGGTCACATGTAAAAATAATGGGGGTGGAACTGAGGGAGGAATGAAAGGAGGAAAATGCTGGATAATATTCCTCTAGTTATACGTACTTATTTGTAATAAAAATAATGGCAAAGTTGTTAAGGTTATAAATATGAAGGTATTGAGAGGCTTCTACCCCTTTTTTTACATTGTTATTTTATTTCTATAAGCTGAAAGACTTGCAAGACGAACTCTTGATGGCCAAAATGCCAATTATGGCATTTTGACCCTCAAGAGTTCAAGGCTTCCTACCAATTCGTAGAAACAAAATAATCGAAAAATAAAGGTATACCTAACTAAAGATTTCACATTCTTTAACTACGCTCAAGAGATTATTCTTGAAAAAAAAAACGTGGATACTTTGGCAAAACTTTGAATTCCAAATTCATTCTGTCTATTGAACAACTTTGATATGTTTTTACTGCGCGCATGTAATAGTTTTTCTGATATAAAGACTATTACCGATCATGAAGCAACCCTTTATCAGTTTGTTCGATTTTTATCAGAATTACAGAATCCATATTTGCTTTGTAAATAATATTGGTAGTAAAAATAGCAGAACCCCATTGGGCTGCAGAAACTCAGTACTTTAACTTCTGTAACTTTGTCCCGCAGTATCTGATCATGAGACGATAAATCCACGTCCCAAAGGTTTATTACGATAAATTGCTTGAAGTCTATTTCTACGATGCCTCCATTGTAAGATAAGTGCTATAGTCTGGATATGTGGCCAATATACTATAATATGCGTTTAACATATAGTAAGTCACCGAACTCTTAAACTGAGTAAAGTATAGACAAATTGTCTATTTGGCAATACAGGGGATTCTGATCATTTTGCATAACGACTTGCATAACGACTCTTACATTTTGGTGAATGTTGAATTGCATGCTTTTGACATCGATGTGATGCGTTTTTCTTGTGGAGAGATAAGTAATCGATAGCAGTATCGCTGCAGAATTATAGAAGTATGTATGTATATCAAGTCGTTGTAAATTAATGGGCCTGATTGTGATTCTTCGCAAACTAAAATCTGAATTAGTTCATGCGAGCGAGACAGCTCAATACTTTAGAGCGGAATGTTAAATGAATGATTGTAACTTTCCAGCATAAAACTACCAATCGAACACAAAGCGGCCTAATATAAGACCGTATGAAATTCACATTGTTTTAAGAAACGATCGTTTATTGTAAATTCCGCTCTAACGCACTGCTCTGTATTCTTCACGTGAACTATTTTCCAATCTCAGTTCACGAAGAAACGCAATCGAGCCCAATATTTAGGTACAATGAAATATTTTTTAAGAAAATGAATGCTCTTGCGGTTGCTGACTCTAGCGTATCTAGAAGAGGTAGCGATTGGCCACCCGAAAGGGACAAAATGTCCGGCGCTGGCTTACGATTGCTCTATGTTTCCGTACCCTAATGTATCATGTTATGACTATAAATGTATGGATCTAGTCTTATGGAAAAACAGCTTTTTAATTATTATTAGCCACTGAGGAAACTTAAAATATTTTTAAAAATATTTTTTACTTAATGACGAATGAAACATCAACTAGCTTGTAATCTTTTACTTGTTTTAATAATTAGCTTAGGAAAAAAACCTTTACGCTGTGTATGCGACTGATGAATATCTTATTATTAAAGTGGGCAATTTTTTACATAAACGTTGTTGTTTTATCTCCTGGCAGCTGGGTTTTGAGACATACCACTAGGACATACTATTTTGACAAGTTTCTGGACCAGGGTTCCCACGCTTTCCCAAGTACACCCTTACTTAAGAGAAACATAATTTTATCACGGCATCCCCGTCATATAATCATATAAAGGGCACAGTATACCGAGTTAGAACAGTAAGCGCACTCTCAATAGATAAGGCGTTGCGGGGATAGGGTGCGGGAGGAGTGAGCAGAGGGATACGTTATGGCAAACGCCTGTAGTTGTCGTTACGCGTGTGTGGGGATTGTCAAATTTCCTGAACGTTTGAATATCTGCATCGGCGAAGTAGCGGCCATATGCAAGCCCTTGGGACTCGTGACGTCGTTCGCTTTGATTTCAATTTTCTTCTAAGAGAAGCTACTGTCTATACTATGTAATGTGGGTTATTCCTATTGGTAAATGTGCGAAAAGGAAGCAATATGCGATATCTCCATTTCGTGATCTGTCTATAGTCACCGATAGTACAACCATCAAGTAAACGTACATAGCAGATGAGACGTGCATCCTTGTTACTGTCCATGGCCTTGTGTGGTTGAAGCCCAAATTCATTTCTTTTATTTTTTTCTATCAATTGATAGTTGAGATCCTGACCCATGTGCTGGATTCATTGTATGTGTTGGTCGACAGAGTAATCTTCGAAAGAAGTTTTACATTTTGTCCGATCATTATATTAGCCTTGTCCACAGCAGCGGTATAATGAGTTCCTAAGCAATAGTGGGGTTTACACTTCACTACTCTATACGGGCTGTCTCAAAAGTCAACGTCAAGCCGGAAACTGGTAATAGGGCAAGTCATATCAGTTATCAGAAAAATATTTAAAAAAAAGTAAGATATATTTTTAAAATTATAGGCAAAAAAAACGAGAAAATCAATACCCTGTGATGGTGTTTTAACACCCGATACTACAAATCTTTACTTTTTTGCCTTAATTGACATTTTCTTCCAAGCTGGAGCAGTTAGCTTTAAATTTTAACCCTTGGAGTAAATGGGTATTTTCATGGATGCATCTGTCTCTTTTGCAGGATTTTCGGCGACATCGACTTAAAGTACTATAACTACGAAACTACTACACCAATCATAAAAAGAACAACTGCACAATGATTGCATTGAAATTTCGAATATAGAATATTGAAATATCATTTTGTAAAACAATTAGATAATTATGAATAAATATGAGAACGTCAAAGAAGTGAAAAAAACGCGTGACCAGATTTGGTCGACTCATACTCAACGGATAATTGTTTCGCAACCAGATTTGTTTGACTCATACTCAACGGGTTAAGCATCAATTTACAGAAGCACTATTCAGGATTACATAATAAAAACACAATTTAAAAATTAATAAAAGATTTTAAAAAAAATATATTTTCTGATAAACTAGTATGACCTGCCCTATCACCCGCTTCCGGCTTGACGTTGACTTCTGGGACAGCCTGTATGCCACCTTGAAGGCATGCCATCAAGGCATTGTTTGACACTGAGGCTTGCTTAGTGAAAACATGTGTTTGCTGCAAATCTCACTTTTCAAGATGCCACCTCAACTTCGGCTCATGCTCCCAGTTGATACAACTTTAGATCACATATTGCTGTGTCTCTTCATCGTTGACTTTATTGAATTGAAGCCAAAATCCAAGTAGCTGTCTTCGTATTTACTGCATTTCCGCTTCTATCCTCGCACGCCACTTGCTGATTCATGATCTTTAGTACAACTATCGATTTTTGTCATCAAAAATCGATCCGTTTTTAGGAAAAATGAGTAGGTACAGTTTCTTACACAACTCGCCACTATGCAGCGACCGCTATTGAAACACTCTGACAATACGATGGCGAAATCGGCTACCTGCATGAATATTCAGAGGTTATCAGCAGTCGAGAGGGAGGGGGGATGCTACTCTGTTGTTATTGGTTAGCGGGCGGGCTGTGACAGTTAGGGAACGATCAGCTGTTAATGATTGACCTTGACACTTTAATTTCCCAGCCCACCAACCGACGAGAAGGCGACGACGAGTATTGTGAACGTGCCTCTGTGTGTCTGTGCGATTAAAGTGTATTCCTCCATAGTGCCCAAATGCTTTAACTGGGCATGCAGATGCCTACATTTGGTCATGGCAAGAGTTGAAAAGTTTGTGGTTGAGATTGTTCCACCAGGGGGCGCCCTAGTCATATTTCTATCTCGAAATATTGGACTTAGAGACTTGAAATTTGGTACTGAGATGCCCTGTTGGGCCAAAATCACATTGTGAAATTTTGGTTGAAATATCTCAAATACAAGTTACACTAATATTTAGATTCTACCATATGTCGTAGTCAAATATTAACGCCTTGAGCAGCGCAGTTCGTTTCTCGGCTAACGGCCGACAGATGGAACGGAACCCAACTGGGTTAGTCCGCCGACTGGGAGAAGGCGCTCATTAATTTTTTCAGTCCTTGGCTAGTTGCCGGGAAAGTCTTGGGGTGACAACCCTTTTTTTCTTTCTTACGCTCGGCAACAGATTAGATGTGTGGCATCATAGGGTGCTGTGGCACCTAATTTGGGATTCCCTGTACCACAAAGCGGGTCCTTATTTCTGCTTCCAGCTGCCAGACAACACACGAGTTGCTGGTTCTTAGACTATCATTGTTGTATTTTATTTTGTTATTTATAATGTTTGTTGGAAATATTGTTGTTAAAAGTACGTACATACATAAATCTAAGTACCTAAATACCCGCTTAATGCTACGTTTTTATTTGCAAATACTCTGTACTTAATATTTTCTCACATCAGATCGTATCTTTTATTCAATTCATAATGATCTCTCTGTTATTACCGTAATGTCATACCCAAAACTGTTATATTTTTTTATGTAGTAATATTGTGTAATGTTTATTTAATAAAAAATCATCATTCTGAGCTTAATTTGTGTTTTCAATTTTGCATCCTATCGGAATGACGGAGGTTTGAACTATTTGTCTTGAAGATAAAACATAATGGGCTCGATTGCGGTTCTTCGTGAACTAAAATCGGAAATTAGTCCGTGTGAACGAGACGGGGCAATACGCTAAAGCGGCGTGTGAGATGACCGGTTGTCACTTTTTCGCATTAAAACTGTCCGCCAAGGTCAAATCTTACACTGCACGAAATATGCTCGAATTTATTCGGACGCGTATAAGTTCGACAGGTAGTATTTATCGACGATCGTTCGTTTCATATTCCGCTCTAACGTATCGCTCTGTCTCGTTCGCTTGGACTAATTTTAGTTTTAGTTCACAAAGAAACGCAATCGGGCCCAATATGTGATCAAAAATGATATTTTACATGTTGAGCATGACCTGATTCTACACCCAGGATCGGCTCCCGACGTGGCTACTCTTCCACGGTCAACAGCACAGACGCACATTTTTGTATATGCATTCAATTATGATAGCCCGTTCTAAATTTCACCATGACATGGCTGCTGCACCCAGGGTTGACTCCCGACGAGGGGACTCCTCAACGGTCAACAGCACAGAAATGAAATTTTGTATGCGCATTCATTTATGATAGCCTGTTCTAAGTTCTACTATGAAACAGAGCATTTTAATAAAAGCTTGTTTTTACTATTAACTTATTCACTTTCACATTGTGGAGGTGGACAACTAACCAGGTAAGTAGTTTAACTATTCCTTTCCAAAGTTGCAATTTCCACTTGTGTCTTGTACCTACCTCCATTTCTACATCCGTTAGTGGTCTTGTGAGGGACCACCCCTCACTAGACTCCAGGTTGTGCGGTGTGAGGTGGTGGTATCAACTTGCGGGTTATCTCCGTATTAAAAGGCGATTTTGAGTGTATCGGAAGGTATTTATTGAATTGATTGAGAGTTCGATATTGCCATTTATAACGCTTCCCGAATAGGTAATATTGACGCGGGGGTGTTGGTGCGCGACTGAAGTTACGAAATTACGAGGATGTCTGGATGACGATATTACTTGTGCTCCTAGTATCTCGTACTGGGCACGGCTCAAGTATGTGGGATTACAGACTGATGCGTCTCGATAAGGAAAGGAAGGAAAAGGGAACCAAGGAGCCGGACTCGTTGAGCGACCTCGTGAGAGGGGTACCGAGTATGCCGTAGCAACCTTGGGGGAGGTGATCACTCGAGGAATAATACTTTGGTTGCGTTTTCGCCGGTTTATATAATGATGCAATCCAAAATATTCCGAGTAAAAGTATTGTTTCATCGCTGAACGAGGTAAAATAATAGCTGAATTGTGTCAGTGTATTTCACTGGAAATCAATGCATTTGTTGATTGCATGTGGCGGTACTTAAGGGCCGTTACAAGCGCAGAAGACTTGGGCAAAACAGTCCACCATCAAGCTCCGCCACATGCCCGTAAGAGGCCAACGCCTTAACCGCGAGATAGCCAGGAGTGTTACCCAGTGGGCTTACACTCACGCCCTTACTTCCAATTGCGACGAGATTACTCCAGTCTCTCGATTGGTTTCGAGTTCGAGGCCGCTTGTGCAGTTCTCTCCCTTACGAAGCGGTGAAACGGTGTATACCGAATCTATCGCGGACCACGGCATCCTTTGCCCGGCTGTTCACCCAGGATCGGGTAGCCGATGGTCGTTTCAAGAGCAGTCGCCGTAAGGTCCGCTACCACCCCCGCTCTATAGGAAACAGTACTGATTCCAGACTCCCCCGACCGTTAGTCAGAGTGCACAATCGATTGGCTCACGCCGCACGGTGCGCAGACCGTCCAGGAGCGCCAGAAGTTTGATTCCTAGGGGAAACTAGCCCTAAGGACAGAGTCCTGCCCAGGCTCGCACTTCATGCGTGGAGGCCGCCGAATGGGTGTTGACCCGTGAGTGTGACTAACCCTGAACAGAATGGGTCTTCGTGGCCAACTCAGCAAGGGCCCAATAATACCTTTCCATTAGCTTCAACTATAAAAGAAAAAGATGTAGTAGGTAGGTACTCTGTTTCGATCGATTTTTACCAGTATCAACTTTTTGGAAACAAAAAACTATGCCGCCTTAGGTACTTGCACGAGCAATCGAAAAAATGTGCCATCCTTTGGAAGTAATACGCTAAAAAAAGGTCAGTCCGAATTCCGATGTACTAATACAGGATCATTATGTATGAAATGGCAAGACACCGAAGAAGTGCTTCTTATGAGTAACTGCATTGCCTTCTCTATCTCGAGATACAGGAGGCTATGGTAACTGTCATAAAGCAGAATTAACAATGATTACCAAGAAAACAAGAACTGGCGAACAAAATTAAATAGAGATTGATTGTGCAGAGGCCATCGCATTTTACCGTCAAAAATGGGAGGGTCGATCGTGCCGATCAATTCATTCGTTTATATGACCACTAGCTGACCCGAAACCCACTTCGTTGGGCGGTGAAACTTTTTACTTGTGATGAAATTATGAGTGTGGTTCGGTTAGTACTGAGTGCTATGATTTATTTCTTGACTGCCAAAAGAAGGGTTATATTTTTATTGCATATGTAAGTATGTATTTGCATGCCAATTTGACTATATTACCGTTATTTGTGAGTGCCTTATTTCTTTATGCAGTATAAAGGAAATTATATGCAGTAAAAAGGTTTTTTTTCTGTTTAAAACATTTGAGACGATAAATTTACTTATTTTGATATGAATTCATAATTGTTAATAATATGACCAATAAACATGACCTAACGGTTGAAATTATTTTTTTAATATAAAATACTACATACTTTTTGTGACAAATATAAAAGTTAGACATATGCTGTCGCTGACTTTTTTGTAGGCATTATCAAGCTCTACAACTTTTCTCTAGAACCTCATCGTTAAGGCAGCGTTAGTTAGAAACGTTTTCATTCGACGGTTTTTTCTCCGACTTACTTTGCAAATCCGTCTACCACGAAAAACTCTGTCCATGGTCTCGGATTAATATGTAGCCTATGACACTCACAAATAACGTGGCTTTCTATTGGTAAAAGAATTTTCAAAATCGGTTCAGTAGATCCAGAGATTAACTTCCTACAACCTCACAAACTTTACCTCTTTATAATATTAGTATAGATGACATGAAATCTATCACATTATGGTAGAAGAGTTTTTTACACCTGTGTGTATAAGTATGTGTGCTGTATATTTATGGGTGACATACAACGACTTGAGACGCAAATAAGATAAAATTCCTTTTCTTTCATTTTTGGTTATGCTTACTGAAGAACTTATAGCGGAGGGCATGAGGAACACGAGCCTGCCAACACCAAAAAGAGGACCGCTTTATAAAAAAGGAAACTTTTTGGACCGTCTCCCTTGCATCTTCTTGTGGAGGGGTAGACCCGAAAGAGATGTTTGAAATAATCTCTGGAAAAGCAGCAGACAAGGACCAAAACCCTATGTAAGGAATGCAATTATTCAAAAATTGTTTCATGTTATAAACCATACTGACTAATAGATATGAGTACCGTATATGATTATTATTTTTCTCAAATAAATGTGTATTATTTTTGATTTTATGTTTTTACTCAAAGCTGTTGGTACATATTTGTACCATTAAAATTCCCGATGGTAAAGCTATGTACCATTTATGTAGGTACTACTAGCTGCGCCCCGCGGTTTCACCCGCGTGGTGATGGAAAATTGTGATAATGATGATATAAAGTATTTTATATTTTCGACAATTTTTCAATATTTTTATATTATTCTGCTATTCGGGACGGAGACAAATCCAACAAATTAAAAAACATGAAAATCATGGTTCACTATTTTGGCGATAATGGCTTACAAATAAAATATAGATATATGCTGTCGCGGGCTTTTATGTAGGACTATTTAAGATAAACATTTCCATTATACATTATATACGTGTAACTCCAACGGTTTTTGCGGTGCACGGTGCAGATGGCAGATTTTTTTCCTACTTACTAGACACTTATCGTTATGTTTTGGATAATTCACACTATATCTTTATAAATTATAGCCTATGTTTAATAAAGCATAGGCTATAATTTAGAATACTAATGTGTAAGCTATATTGTTGTAAAGTTTCATCAAAATCCATTTAGTAGTTTTTGCGTGAAAGTGTATCAAACATACATACATACATTCTTACAGACTTTCGCGTTTATAATAGTAGTAGGTTGTACTAATAATTGAAAGAAGGGGTTGGTTAAATAACCCCCTTTTTTCAAGAATTTAAGTTTAAAGCCTAATAACATTTTATATAAGTTAATAATAACTCAAATAATAATACATTTCAATGAAATCAAAAAAATATGATATCTAGGGCCGAATGGCGTAGGCTTATCGATTATAAGATCCAATTTCTTCTTAAAAAGCGGACTACCAAGGTAGTTTTTTGGATTCTGGTCTGAAAATCCAATCAATAAATTATATTATATTATTTAAGGCTCTAATAAAAGTATCTCATCTCTTAGGTAGTAGTAGTTTATCTCTTTTGGTGTTGTACCACAGATGTAACATTTTTGCGTCGCATTTGTTACGACAAAACATTACGCACACTACCGCCAAGCATCGTGAATAACATCTTATAATTTTAAACGACACTGCAGACAGAGGCGTCGCTATCATCTCTCCCTGTTTAAATTCTTCCGAGTCATTAATAATATATTTAATTAGAGACTCTTCTCCTTTAACTAATTCCTTGCTAAATATAAACTTAATTAGTCTACAAAAGAATGTAGATAAAGAGCGCGGATTACTCCAAAGTTTCCTACCACAATCCCTAGAGGTGGGAAGACTATCAATAACAAAGCGAACTGGGTGACGCAGGTTGTTTCTCGTCTAGCCTTCGTCAGTGCAGTTCGTTTTTCAGCTAGCCGCGGGCGGCGCGGTTTGTTTCTCGGCTAGCCTTGATCGGTGCAGTTCGTTTTTCGGCTCGTCTCGGGCGGCGCGGTTTGTTTCTCGGCTAGCCTCGGGCGGCTCGGCGTTAATATTTGATATTTTTAGCGAAGCTTGAATATGAGATATTCCAACCAAAATTCGTCCCAACAAGGCATCTGTGTACCAAATTTCAACTCTCTAAGTCCAATTTTCCGCAGATATATGACTAGTGCTCCTCACGTTGGACTGATTTCAACCACTTTCTTTTCAACTCTTGCCATGACCAAATGATGCCTGCATGCCGAATTTCAGCTCAAATCGGATTAATCGTTTGGGCGCTATTGTGGAGGAATACACACAGCCACACAGACTCACACAGATACACAGACAGACTTCGATCTGGTAATGGTCGTAATCGTCTCAGGGCGGCTTAAAATGATTTTTTACATGATAATAGAGACATATTCGCTGCAAAATTCAATTCCTGCGGACTGTTCGTCGCCAGCAGATCTTCGTCATCATCACGCGATGTTTCTTCGATTTAAAACGACTTCTTGGGCCGTTCTTTACTCGGCCTTGGCACAGCCTGGCAGTCTACCGTTTCCCGGATATTTTAAAAAGGTTTTGGCAGTACACTTTCTTGTACCAGCTATTCTATGTTCGAGAACATCGATGGAGAAATTACGCGCCGGTCGAGATAGACGTGCTCCTGTTCGAGTGTTCTTATTTATCGTGCTGTGACTTCGTAATTACCGCGTTCGTGAGCTGGCCAGCTGAAGATTTGATGACATTCGAAGTGTGAAAATACGGCAAGAAATCGCGCGGAAAATACAAAGGTGCGTGAACATTTGATACTTTCCTTCACCTTCCTATATTACCCAAAAAATAACCAACCTTCCTTACAGTCCACTCTCTATATATAAATAAACTTAAAACCCAACATTGCGAGTGTGTCCGCTTTCTTTCTACACTCTTGTAGAGTGTAGAAAGAAAGCGGAACATCAGAAGCATACACTAATACAAAAGACACGCGAAAGTTCTTTCAAATCAGCTTCTACTTCTTATTGCAGTCTTCTAATACCAGTAGAGCCTTCAAATGTTCCAACACAGCGTTTTCCTTCGAGCCATCCGTGCACAAAAGCCACCTATCGAACAAGTCAATAATTTGTATGCAGCGAGACCTTTCTAAAAAAAAACTGTCAGCAAACTTGCATAAAAACGAAACTAATCTATGTGTATTTAAATTCTACAGTAAGTTTGCCATTGTAGAATGTAAAAATCTATGGGGACATTTTTGATTTTCTTTCAAATAGGGGTTTAAACACGCATTTTCTTGCATTTTCGCATACTAAATTTAAATGGAAGTCACAGCTGCAGAACCAGAGTTTAATAAAATATATATTATACAAATAAATTGTACAATCAACAATAAGTCATAATACTGTACCTACGGTAGCGAACGGTTTTTTGCAGCTTGGGCCACAAGATCGATTTTGTTCTCGGATCGGCTCAACTCACGATCTAGCTCCGGCTACCCCGGGTAAGACTCCCGCGTCTCAGGCCTCACAAGCTGGTGGACCGGTTTCTCCTGGTGGGATTGCATCCCGGCGCTACTGGACGGTTTGCGCACCGTTCGGCGACGCCAATCGGTTGTGCACTCTGACTAATTGCTGAAGGAGTCTGGAGACTCTGAAAATATACTGTCTCCTAAGCAGCGGGGGTGGATGTTCACCTGTTGTCATGCCACTCTTGAAATGACCTTAGGCCACTCGATCCCGTGTGGCAATATGGACTAAAAACGCCCAGGGTCCGCGATAAATTCAAATTGAATAACCGCTGTAAAAACAACAGGTAGAGGCCGCGTAAGCGACTTCGGACCCGTAGCCAGTTGGGAGGATGGTGGAGGTACCCTGAAGGTTAACTCCAGACGGAGATATCCTATCAAAACTTATAGTTAGGGGACGAGGCTGCCAGCTGGGTACCTTTCCCGGTGCCTCGCCGTAAGGCGTTGGCCTCTAACGGGCTTGTTGGCGGAGCTAGATGGTAGATTGTCTTGTCTCTAAGTATTCTGCGCTCATCCCACGGCTGAAAGAATGATCACATATCGTTATACCAGCCTGGGGTGACGGGTTTGCCCGCTGTAGTCGACACCGCCCTACTGTACCTACTGTAATAACTAGAATACTGCACAGGCTATCACAAAAGAACTTTTCACTGTGACGGATAATTCTCAAGTAATCGTGTCGCGACAGTGCAAATACCCAAATTTCCAGGAAGCAATATAAGTAAAAATTCAATTTAGATAAAAAAGCATTAGATACTCCTTTTATCGCTAGAGATTAATTAATGGTCTCTTATCAGGATTCCAAATAAATACAATTTAGTTTTTTGTCCTTGGGTCGAAGCACTGTGCACTGGCAATGCCATTCAAAAGTCAAAACCGGATAATGTTCTATACGTACGTACCTATACATAATTACATCGTTGCATACGCTTATATATAGGCTGATTCATTTTGGATGCTGAATATTTTAATAGCTGACAGATGGGAATATAGGTATTTTATCCCAAAAAGAATTTTAAAGATAATGTTTTTATATCGTATTGAGCGACTCAAAAAAAATGTTTTCATGTCTTTTTTTTTAGATTAAAGCAGAAATTTTATCATGAATTTTAAGTCAGTTTTATTAACATCTGAAAGATAAAAATATTTTTTGTAATAATAAAAATAACTATTTTTAAGATATTGAACTGCAAATGTAATATTTGTGTGACCTTCCTGAAAGAACGTGAAAAATAAAAGGCATAGAGGAATCAGCTTCATGTTTTTCCGACTTCAGGGATGATTTGTCTGATATAACTTGTTCCTCTTGATTATCGTTTTTACGCGTTGAACTTGCTGAAGTCCGTCGGCTGATATTTCTACCGCTGCAGATATGGCGGTATCCCCTTGCGTCGGTAACAGCGAGCGTAATTTTGTCTAAAAAAACAAAGATATTTATTTTTACATCAGTATTTCCTAGATGAACTAAAAATATTAACTAAAAGTTATAATTTTTCAAGGATTAAAAAAAATAAAATCGATTTTCGTCCCAAAATGTGTTTAACTAGTAAAAATAAATATAAAAAAACATTTTTTTTGTCTTTTAGTTCATATAGAGAAAAAAATTATAATATTTCTTTTCTTTTGTTAGAAAATGTCGATCCGTCAACCAGTTTACTTTTTAATCACCAGCGCAATTTTGAAAAAGATGGTTTCGAGAAAAACACGTTTAAAGTTTTCTTTAAAAAAAAGTAGTATGTTTATTACACTTACAGCAATCTGAGACTATCAGCTATTCCATAGGTAAAAGATTTATAAACAGATTTCAACTTAAAGTTAAAAAAAACATGAAAACGTCTAAAACACCCCTCCCACCAACGTCAAGATTAAAGTTAGAAATATTTTGACGTGACAACGTCTTATAAATCGATGGAGCCTGCTGCACGCACGAAAAAACATGACTCATGCTGCGTTACCTCGCTCTGAGGCGTTCCATTTATTATATTTATTATTCAATATAAATGCTGCCATCTACCGGTTGCGACAAGAATTATTTACTAACCTCAGTCTAAAATAGTACGAATGAAAATCACTAGATTGATTTAAATTCTTGACATAATTTTATATGTATTCTTGATATACGGAATGTTATTACTGAAGGGACAATGTTCTTGTGGGTACAACGAAGTGCAACGAAGTAAGCAACTTTTATTAAAAAATAAATAAAAATGTATGAAAAGCTATCATTACGATGCGCTATCTAGCGGTTGGTAAAATGTCGCCGATATTGTTTATTTACGACGTATTACCTACCGCTAGATGGCGCAGCGTGCTCAAACGCTTCTCAACCCGTTATTTAACAGTTTGAGATAACAATCTTTCAAATTAAAAAAAAAACAATAAACTTTAAACAATAAACAATTATACAATTATACTGCTATACAAGAATACATTTACATGTGTAGTCAAATCGGTGAGTATAAAAGCATATATTTTAGGGTGTTTGTAATAAACAATATCAGAATCTTAAATGAAACTGCTTCAAATGCAACCATTCCATCAGTATTTTCTTATGACGTTGTCACGTACAACTATCGTCAGTAAACCGACTTTACAGACAACCGATTTTTTTTATAAACATTTTAATATGCTTTCTGAATTATTATTATTTTAGCATTTAAGTTATTGTCCATTAAGTTATATTTTTTAAAATAAATAATTAATTAATTATTTAAGTTATTATTAAAATAACTTAAATAATTAATTAATTATAACTCTCTAATGTTAATCAAACTGATATAACAGATTCATGATAACATTTAAACTTTAAATTTTAAAAAAATACATGAAAAACACATTAAACGTGAAAAAAAATATAAAATAAAGAATTTTACATATTTTCTTTTTTTGTCTTTGAATTACTCTCGACAAAATAAATAGGTAGTTAATGTACAGCAAAGTTATAAAGACTATACTTGTAGCCATAAACTGATGATAATTTATTTCAATGGGGATTTTTTGATAAAAGTCAGAGAAACAAAATAATATTTAAAAAAAACTAAATTTAATTGTTGCGTTTCTCGTTTATGTTTGTTTGTCTAAAAAAATATTGTACATGTTGTGTCTACTTAATACAGGTGGGAGTAGGTACAACATGGTGGGCCTATTGCTAAGAGGCGATATCTTACGAAAATACCTCCAGGTATATTGTGAATAAATGTTTATGTTATACAACAATATACAACAAGCGTATTTTTGTAAAGCAGTGGCCATAATAAATGAAAACCTACCTACAATTACATAATGATCATAATGTAGAAAAAAACAGAAATTAATAACAGGCCAACTCATTATCGAAGGAAGTCATGAGATATAAAACAAGCTAGATGACGGAAGAGGGGAGGGGGGGGGGGGGGGGCGTTAACTGAATATTTCCTAATAGATTTTTAAAACCCGGTCATCTTTTCAATTTGTGTCAGGGCAAATACACAGAGTTCGATGAATTGAATAGATTTCCAAATAAAAATAATTCAGAAAGTAGGTACGTCGCTTTCAAAGTGTATTCAAAAATATTTCGAACATTAAAAAGTAAAAACCAAATACGGTCGGCACTTGTGCGATCTGATATTTGGGTGATGTATCTCCGAAATTTTGTATGGGATGCAATATCTCATCATCATCATCATCATTTATTCATTCCATAAAAGCATTTCACAATACTGAGGAACATGTCAAATTTTACAATCATAATTTACCGGATGATAATACCGCTTTGATTAATTAAAAGAAAAAAAAATAATTGTAATCAGAGGTGATTACATAAAAATAGTCAAATTTACAAAATAATCAATAATCAAACAAATGATAATCAATACCATAAAAATAAAAATTCTGAAACATGCGTACCTAATTAAAAACAATGTCAATAAAATCTAAAACTTAGTGCGATAGTATAGTCATAATATGGTTATTTATAATCAAGCAATTGTGGACGCAATATCATAAAAGTCGTCCAGTTTGTAAAGAGCATGTTTGACTAACTGATTTTTCAAGCAGATTTTATATGCTGCCATCTCAAGTCTTTTCGTCGATTATGGCAAAGCATTGAACAATTTAAAACTAATATATAAAAATGTTTTTTGATATTTAGTCAAGCGTACTTTAGGCAATAATACATTGTTTTTATGTCGCGTATTATGGCTATGCCGAGTGGAGTGAAGCTCGCAATTTAAAAGATTCTCTTTGGCGTATAAAAGGCACTGATATATGTACATGGACGACATGGTAAGGATACCAGCTTTAATAAAAAAATCTATTTGTCGTTTAATGTTTGCTTCAGATGCCCGTCTATGTATTTATTTAGTAGTAGTAAAAGGAGTGGGGGGCTTGTCTCCAGCTCTTGATGTCACCTGGATCTAGAAGAGTTTTGTAACTACCCACTTTGTGGTTGGGTCAGTGGTCTGCTAGAAGCCCGGTACTGCTTACCTGTTATACAGATCACTGACCTTCAATTGGGCAGATAGCCGGCTTCGAGAAAGGCTCGTCCCAGTAAACTGTGTCTTTTTGCGGCGAGGCCCGGGCAGCGACCAACGATGTGTATGCTGTCTTCAGGTTCGTCGCCACATATTCGGTAGTCCTTGCTCTCGGTCAAGCGAAGATTGAACAGATGTTCTCTATATTGTGTGTCCGATACTGGTTCTAAGGTTCTTCTTGCTCATGTCAAGTAGGTCTTGGTTTTCTTAGGAAGGGGTTGCTCCATCATGGCCTTTGCCTGGCGACATCCTTGGGTCTGTTTCCATGATGCCCGATGTTCCTGCTGCAAGCAGTCCATAATGATTTTTTTACCTGTACCGAAGGGGACCCCAACAACTGGCACCACCGGGCATTCCAGTGTGCCCAGTTTTGCCAGTCTGTTAGCCTTTTCGTAGTCGGGTATGCCTTGATATTGGGTATGCCAGTATATAATACGAGGTTATAATAAAATAAAAATACATACGAATTATTTTAAAATACAATAATTCTGTGTCACACCTAACTAGGCAGCGATTTTACCAAGTAAGACGCCAATTTTATGTCATGGCGGTTTAATATACTTTTAGATGTTTTCTAATCTGGTGTTTTCATAGTCTAAGCTATATTATGGTTTTAATGAAATCGATATAGCAAAATGGTGTTAATGAATTATTTATTGAATAATCAAAAAGGAAATAAAATAATCAAAATAATAATAAAATTAATCCAAATTAAAAATTATTAGGTAATACAAATATGAATTTATTTATGAGTTCGTAAATTGCGTGTAAAAATGTGTTGTTATTTTTGAAATGTCATGAGGGTACATTCAGTTTCCGTTCTACATATACCTACCTACTGATCAACCACTGAATGAGGCGTTTTTTAAGAACTCTCTGTATCAGCCCTGAAGACAGAGTGGAAAAGGAGTTGAAAGACAGCTCTTCACGAAACAAACCTTGAAGTCACCACTACAAGAGGCTGCCCGCAGGGAGGCGTACTCTCGCCCCTACTATGGACTCTTGCAATAGATCAACTCCTGCATAGGATGGCAGAGGCCAGGATAGACACACAGGGCTATGCCGATGACCTAGTAGTCATTGTCAGGGGCTTCTGCCAAAACACGATCTCACACATGATGCAAAAAGCGTTAACAATCGTTAGCAATTGGTGCAGAGAGAACGAATTATCGGTCAACGCCGATAAGACCGTCCTCCTGCCATTTACTAACAAACGTCAACTAGGTGGACTAAAAATGCCAATCCTAAATGACAGGCAGATTCCTTTCTTCAAGGAAGTAAAGTATCTGGGAGTCACGCTCGACCAGAGACTCACCTGGAACAGACACCTAGACAAAACAATTCAAAAAGCTAAAAGTGCTTTGGGTATAAGCAGAAGACTGGCAGGGAAAAACTGGGGCCTTAACCCCAAGATCTCCCACTGGCTATACACTGCCATTGTGAGGCCGATAATCTCGTACGCCTCGGTGGTATGGTGCAACAAAGCCAACCAGAAAACTGTGATTACCAAACTAAATAATATCCAAAGGACGGCGTGCCTCATGACAACTGGCGCAATGTCCTTAACTCCTGGGGCAGCTCTAGATGCACTGCTGAACTTACCGCCCCTACACATTCACTTGCAACAGGTGGCGAAAGCCAGCATGTACAGGCTATCTGCCCGAGAGAAGGTAAACTGGATCTTACAAGCACTAAGATCAGTTCTTGACTCAGTCAGTGAAACTCCAACCCTCAACATGGTATCAGACACCATGCTTCCACTCCTAAGCTTTGGAAAACTTTTTACAGTGGAACTGCCGCCCAGAGACGACTGGCTAAAAAGCCAACTGCAATGGGAGGCCGGTAGCCTTAAATGGTATACTGATGGGTCCAAATCGGGACATGACCTAGGCCGCGGTATATATGGAGAGCGACCAAACTTCGAAAGAAGTGTAAACTTGGGAAATACGCATCCATATTTCAAGCGGAGGTATACGCCATTATTGAATGTGCGGATATCAACCTCCATAAGAACTACGCCAACCACCGTATCTATATCCACTCGGATAGCAAAGCAGCTCTTATGACACTAGCCTCGAATACCATTATTTCAAAGCTAGTCCAAAACTGCATATCACTACTGAATTGCCTGGGCGAAAAGAACAGGGTAATTCTAAGATGGATTCCCGGCCATGCAGGAATCGAGGGAAATGAAAAAGCTGACGGACGAACTTGCTAAGACGGGAGCAAAGGGAACGGTATACAGCCCTGAACCTTACTGTGGCGTACCAAAAAGCCTTGCAAACCTAATGCTCAAACAAATGTGTTTAGAACAATCCGTCAACCACTGGAACAACACGCCAGGGTTGAATCATTCCAAAGCGCTAATTATGGCTTACGACCGTAAGACGGCCCGTGAGGCCTTATCGCTAAATAGGAATAATCTACGCATACTGGTGAGGGCGCTCACGGGGCATTGTGGCCTGAACAAACACATGTTGAACCTCAAACTCAGAGACACAAAAATGTGCAGGTTCTGCCAAGGAGCAGAGGAAACTCCCCAGCACCTCATGTGCGATTGTGGCCCGCTGATGCGTAAAAGATACACCCACTTGGGTGGTCATTACCTCCAACCTGAGGAGGTGAAACAATCTGGCGCCAAAAGCCTGCTGCGGTTCTTAAATGACACGAGGCTTAGCGCAGAACACGAGGCTTAGCGTAGGTGGCGAACACAATAGATCAGCAATGGTCGCAGTGTTACAAGGCTCATACAGACCTTAGAAAAGCCCCACTCAACGAATAAAAAATAATAAAAAAATCAGCCCTGAAAAAGTAGTATATACTATCTATACTAATATTATAAAGAAGTAATGTTTGTAAGTTTGTATGTAAGTGGATAAACTCCGAAACTACTCATCCGATTTCAAAAATCCTTACACTAATAGAAAGCTCCATTTTCGACGAGTACTATAGGCTATATTTTATTGTGAAAAATATTGGTTTTCAATACGAAATCACGATATTTGTAAATCAAGTTGGAGAAAATGAGCTGGTGAGTTGCTTTATCGGCGTGGGCTGATGAAAGGGTTTGATATATGTGAAAACAATATATGACAAAAACATCGGCCTCAACGAGATCTATAAAGAAGTCAGCCACTGCATTTACTTAACTTTTATATTTAAGCTACAATAACTGATTTTATGTCTCAAAAAAATAAGAAAAATAAGTAAACAGTGGGTTCGAAGCCGTGGTAAAATAAGTAAACGGTTTCTTCGTGAACTAAAATCGGAAATTAGTCCTTGTGAACGAGACATGGCAATATGCTAGGGCGGAATGTGAGATGACCGGTCGACACTTTTTCGCATTAAAACTGCCCTCCAAGGTCAGATCTTACACGGCACGAAATATGCTCGAATTTATTCCGACGAGTATAAGCTCGACAGGTAGTATTTATCGACGATCGTTCGTTTCGTATTCCGCTCTAACGTATTGCTCTGTCTCGTTCGCTTGGACTAATTTTCGTTTTAGTTCACAAAGAAACGCAATCGGGCCCATATTTGTTGAAGACATTAGCAATAACATAAGAATCCTTATCAAAATAAATTGAGTCATCATCACGGGTTTTTAAATAGAGATAAAATTAGCTATTTACCCTCCAACAGACCAAATTGCGTCCACAATGCATTTCTTGCCAGAAAAATAAAACATTCAATTATATTTAACTTTATCATACTCATTGATCCCATTATTACTTTTTATTGAACGCCTTAGTATGCTACTGTTCCGACGCTTCCAACCCATAGATTCAGGAACCCTAGGACGCTCCTAGTTCGCCTATATAGAAGGGCCAGCCCTGCATCCCAGCTTCATTTAGGACTATTGTGTTTTCCTTATTTATTGTCCGCTAATTAGCAACATACCCTACATTGTGGAAATAATCATTTGTAAAATAATCAGTTGTATGGGTCCCGTTCTAATACTTTTCCATTAATATAATATCCGAGATTAGTTCAGATTTTTTACTAAATAAAAAGCTAAATAATCTTTTACAATAGTCCAATGTTTTGCCTTTTGAATCCTCAATTTATTTGTATAGTAGTATATCTTTCTAATGTTTATTATGTTGTTAGTTATTTTTTGTAATCGTGTATTATATTTAATATATTTTATTTAAGAATATTATAATTCATTATACGTACAGGGTGTTATTACAGCACGGGCTTTATTTTCTGTGGGTGAATCAGTATAACGTAGTAAGCAACTTTTGATAAAAATTTTTGGAAAAAACCAAAAAAAAAATTTTTTTTTTGGAAAAACAATATTTTTTGTTTTTTTTTTTAATTTGAAAATTTGAAGAAGTTGACTGTTAAATAAAGGTTTGAGAAGCGTTTGAGCGTGCTGCGCCATCTAGCGGTAGGTAATAAGTCGTAAATAAACAATATCAGCGACATTTTACCAACCGCTAGATAGCGCATCATGATCATAGCTTTTCATAATATTTAAAAATAAAATAAAAAAAAACAAATTTTAAAAAAAAAAATTTTTTTTTTCAAAAAAAAAAACTTTGTTTTTCAGTTTTTTCAAAATTTTTATCAAAAGTTGCTTACTACGTTGTACTGATTCACTCACAGAAAAAAAAGCCCGTGCTGTAATAACACCCCGTATAGCTTATTATTTAAAACAAAGACGCGATAACGAATTCTATCGACTTTTAAAATATCCTGTATCTGTAATGTATCAATCTGTATAAAACTAGTTGCTGGGGCCTGTTTGTGCATACAATTTTGCAAACGCACTCGAGCAATGGCATGCAAAGCTGCACTGAAAAACTTAACAAATTCAAAGCCAAAAGCTTTGCATTTGACATGTTTAAGAAGGACGTTTTCGGCTGTGAAAAATGTATCAGAGTGAGTACGTAAAAAATTACTATACAATGGACCACTTTATCCGTTGCATTGCTTTGCAACGGAATTGAATTTGAATTATGTCGATAGAATGCAATAACATGACTTTCATGTTATTGCATTGTATCGACAGAATTCAAATTCAATATATCGTCGGTTTGGATCGTAAACTCAAGTGCACTTTTTTCAAAAACCACTTTTTGTTGCTTCCTATGTAGTTTTTAATTCTCTATCTAGTCATAAAATCCTGATAATTATTTTTGGCAGTGCCAGTTTTCTATTATACGATGAGAAAATAAGCATATGGATTTTATGACTAGATAGAGAATTAAAAACTACATAGGAAACAACAAAAAGTGATTTGTGAAAAAATGCTCTTAGTGAGTTTATGATCCAAACCGACGATATATTACATATACATAAATGCATGCATGCTTTTACTATATATGCATATACATAAATGTAATATGTAGGAATATTTCCAGCGAATTTAATTCAAATAGAATCCTTGCAACAAAATTTGCGATCGAGTTCAACAAAAGTATCCCGGCATTGATAAAAGAAGCTGCCAGCATTCCTACGATGCCTGACGCGGCCAATCGATTGGAGAAGGTGAGCTTTTATTTTCTTGTTTTGACCCATGAATTATTCTTCTGGTGCCGTATATGTCCGCTGCCGAATGTTGGCTGTAGCTCCGAGAGATGATGTGGATTTCGGAAACCATTTTTGAAGATTTGGTAGTCTGTACGTTCTTCATCTCGAACCTCTTCTTTGCGTGATGAATGATGTATTGCATTTTAGGGAAACTATTCTCGAAAATTTTGGAGTCGGGATGTTCTTCATTCCGGACCTCTTCTTTGTGTTGTATGTATGATGCAAGATGTAGGTACTTATTGCTTGAGAATTTTCGGATTCGTATCATTTTTGTTATGTCTGTTTTTTCGCTCAAAAGTTCTAAGACATCGTTATTTCTGACTGTAGACCCAGCTTACAATGGAGAGTCCTTCGATAGGCTTACATTCCATAGGCTTATTTTATAGCAGTGTCGATTGTTCGAGGTGAAAGGGACCGGGTAAACGGGACATACTGTTTTACTGTTTTTTTTTCGGATTCATGAGAAACTCGTAATTCCAAGACTCGAAATATTGAGACTCTACTCCGCAAATTTATATGTTAGTGTTTAGCTTTTAACTTTATATAGTAATAATATATGAATATGAGACGGATCTTGTGGTTTTGGCTGATATTTCCCATCTATAACATGTCTGCAACAGTGGACTTGGAATTACAGCGTAATTCATCCAATCTGTCACCTCTAAATATTTCTGTCTAAACTCTGTTGATTAAGGTTGTTGCATTTCAAATACTTATAGGTATGAGTAGATTTATTGGTCGTAATAAAATATTATATTAATGATGAAGAATTATTTATTAGCCTTTGACCATGTACATTCTCACACCTATAGATAATAATTAAATTGTAAATAGTAATTAATATGTTTGTCAATGAAAAATAATTGTAAAAAACCAAATGCATAGTTTTTAAATACAAGGAAACTACTAAATAACGAGGGTTTAATGTTTGGTGTATCGATTGTGTTTGAATTGTGTGTCGATGTGTCAAAAGAAATGTGCACTCAGAAAAATATTGAATTGATTCTTACATGACCATTTTGTTATTACGGTTTTATACAGAATAACGATGTTTCAATCGTAATTTTGTTGAATTACAAGGAATATTGTTGAAACTCCATTACTCGATTGTATGTATCAACATTTTCCTTACGGTTAATACGAAAATAGCAGTATACTATAGTTTCAACATAATTCATGTGTCCCACTATATCCGTACGAATCCTCTTACATGCTGTCATGTTAGAAGCGAAACCGCAAGGTCGCGACGTAGTGAAATAACATTACATATGTATTAACATTACGGCACGGTAACTGCAGTTACGCCAACATCGTTACACGTCATGTTAATTCATACGTATGGACCACAGACGGATATAAATACGTATTCCTTGTTGAAACATACGTATTTCCGTGTATAACATCGCCACATTTTTCTCAGTGTGTGATCACGAAAAGGTGTGTGCAAGTTTGTGAACTTTATTGTCATTTCTTGACTTTTGCTTGTACATACGAGTATTGTATGAATTTCTCTTTCCTCAAATTCAAAATGTCAAATTCAGGGAATTCCGTGTTGTGAGTAGGGTATGTATCAGCCGAAACAATACCGTCCTTGTTATAGTTGTGTTCAAATTTTAATTAAAATTCAAACTAATATTAAAAATCAAACCAATATTAAAAATCACACTTAGATTAAAATAGACTATTAGAATAATATTACATGATACTTACGTCATTCAAATTGTCCTTGTGATTTTTTAGGCAAGTTTCTCTTTTATTGCTATTTCTGCCTTTATTAAATATCCACCGGGAGACAGCCCTTTTAGAAATAATCAAATTCTTCATCTATCAAATCTTACTCGAACAAATTGAATATCTTCGAAGACAATCGCAGTTATTTGACTTTATAAATATGATAAAAACGAATTTACCGCGTGAAGTGTGTAGCACCCGACGTTTCGGCAATGTTGCAATCACCATAATCCAGTCTACCCAGGACAACGGCGCGGCGGCGGTCGCAGCATCGCCGAGACGTCGGGTGCTATATACGTCACGCGGTAAAATCGTTTTTATCCTATTTAAAATGAATATCTCTGGCCCTAGGTATTGGGAGCCGATGGGCCCTTCTGCAGTTTGACCACTAAGACACAGTTGTATAGGGTCGGCAAACACACGGTCAACACCCATCCGACGGCCTCCATGGAGAAGTGAGAGCCAGGGTAAGACTCTGGCCTGCGGACCAGTTTCCCCGATTTTTGTTGAAAAGATAATCAATCCTTCTTCCAATAAAACGCGATTTCCGCATGCTACGTCAATCCAAATCTGTGTGAATAAAGTATGCTTTCATGCAATAAGATGGGTATTTTAAACCTACCCTGGCTGAAAAATATCACAAAAACGAATATCTCGACGGTATGTAGTTCTTAATCGATTTCTCTTTCCAGATAATCGAGTATACTATACGAGGAGGTAGAAGAATACGCCCGTCCATGATTTTGGAGTGTTACGAATTGTTAGAGACACCAGAAAATTTAACCGAGGAAAACTGGAGAGCTGTCAAGCTTTTAGCTGGGTGTACGGAATTGGTAGGTCCTAAAAAATCAATAAATGCCTCATTAAAAATGACTTGGCGTCACGGTGCCCTTTCATAGATCAATAATTTGTACAGTATGGCAACGGTGCGCGCGGACATTCCCCAGACTTATGACGACCCTGTGTTATAAAAAAGTACTCTCTTTATTATTTTTTTATTTTTTTTATTAGCTAAATGTATACAGCATATTCATTATATAAAAAAAAACATTTTATAACTTAACATTAATATAGCCATTAATATATTTTAAATTAGCAAATAACATAAAGCACCTATTTAAAAGACAATAATTTTATAACCTATTTTTTAAGAAAAAAGGAAAAAAGGAAAAAGAAGCATTTCTAAATTTAATGTATAAGTACAATAGGGGAATGGAAATGGAAGGGAGGGATTGTTATAACATTATGTGTAATATACGTTCATAAATGGCCATACATACGTATACTATTGATATATATATATATATATATATATATATATATATATATATATATATATATATATATATATATATATATATATATATATATATATATATATATATATATATATATATATATATATATATATATATATATATATATATATATATATATATATATATATATATATATATATATATATATATATATATATATATATATATATATATATATATATATATATATATATATATATATATATATATATATATATATATATATATATATATATATATATATATATATATATATATATATATATATATATATATATATATATATATATTTGTATATATATATATATATATATATATATATATATATATATATATATATATATATATATATATATATATATATATATATATATATATATATATATATATATATATATATATATATATATATATATATATATGTATATATATATATATATATATATTTATATATATATATATATATATATATACATATAGACATACATACACACATAAATACATTGTATATAATAAAGTAATAAGCAGTGCGTATTTTATAAATATTTAAATTAATTATCGTTCCTGAGCTTTTCTTCGACTGCGTGAAGAAAAGGCTTCCTGTCCAGAGAAAAAATGTCAAGGTCATTAAACCTGTTATTAAAAGAGGTGAGTAACCGTATCATAGTAGAGTTGCTGAAGTGGCTTGTATTGCATCTGGGCACGTGAAAGAAACGAGAAACTCGGGTACTTCTGGGAAACTCTCAAGGAAATTCGCTCAGTTAAAGCTGGACAGTCTATTAAACCATAAAGGATGTCATATAGGAATGACATGTCGGTTATGGTCCGTCTATTATAGAGCAGTGCAACCTTAACGTAATCCGCTCGTTCCTCATATGTCTCGAAGTTCGTGTGCTCGCGCCAATTTAGGTATCGCAAGAAACGCTTTTGGACGCCCTCAACCTTGTTGACAGATGCAGCATACATCGGTGACCATATAGTGGATCCGAAGTCTAAGACACTTATTTATATTTTCTCTGATATTTATATTTTCTGATTGTATCCTCATGACATTTCAAAAACAGCAATACTAATTTACTTACACTCACATCTCTGACAATATAATTAACCTTTTATTACCCAATATTTTTTATTTGGATTTATTTTATAATTATTTCGAGTACTTTTATTGTTTAATGATAACTTTGATTTTTTGATGATTACTGTGTTTTTTAAAATTTATTTTACTAAAACAATTTCGTAACCATTTTGATCTTAGACCGTGGAAACAATAGATTAGAAAACATATTTTTTTTATAAAACTACATTTTAAATTTATATCATATAAAATTGATGTCTAATTTGGAACAGGCGCTACCTAGTTAGGTAGGAGTGACGCAGAATCATTGTTTTAAATAATTATTATGTGTTTTCTTTTTTAAATAAATAAAATAAAATTTTCACGACAATCTTCAGGTTAATGCTTATAAAAAAACCTTAACCTTTGGAAATATTGTTTATGATCGTGTGTATCTGCCTGGTACTCTGGTGCAGTTTGTATATATTTCCAAAATTCTTTTATATATATATATATATATATATATATATATATATATATATATATATATATATATATATATATATATATATATATATATATATATATATATATATATATATATATATATATATATATATATATATATATATATATATATATATATATATATATATATATATATATATATATATATATATATATATATATATATATATATATATATATATATATATATATATATATATAGAATTGATCAATAAGATGATTATAAAGTAAATAATTATAAAAGCCACTTACATCGTGACGAAGGATTCCCTTGATCGGATTCGGGAATGCTTTAGGTGTTAACGAGAATGATGAATGCCTCTCACTTGCGGAAAGAGGAGTAGGTTTAAGTTGGGCCCATTTTTCAACTAGTAAACGCTCACCCTTCATCCAATTATCTCAAAAATTAAGCTACAATCCTTCTTTATACGTAAACTCACTCAATTTCCTATTATTTCAGGGGAAATAACAAGACAAGACGAGCTACTTGACAGATGGAAGAATTTAAAATTTCGAATTTCGTTTTTTTATTTTCTAAAGGTGCGATATAAAGAAGCTGCGATCAATATTCAGCTGAAAACTTAAAACTAAAAGCGTGACATGCCCTCATATCAATGAAAGGAAGCAGTCAGCTCTTTCCTATTAGTTGGAAAGATTACCTTTAACCTAAATGGATTATTTACAATGAACGTGGTTGGGAAACAAAACTATCAAATATATATATATATATATATATATATATATATATATATATATATATATATATATATATATATATATATATATATATATATATATATATATATATATATATATATATATATATATATATATATATATATATATATATATATATATATATATATATGAAGACGACATCCCAAATTAGTAAGCAGCTTTAAGCTGCATACTAATCTGGGATGCAGATTAGTATGCAGCTTAAAGCATACTAATCTGCATCCTGCACTAAATCGTGCTGCATACTAATCGTGTATGATCGTGTGCTCTGGAGCTCTGCCTGTTGCTCTGCTTGCTGCTCTGGCTCCGGTGCCTGGTGCTCTGGTGCGGTCTGTATATATTTCCAAAATTCACTATGCATATGCTATGCAGTATGCAGCACGATTTAGTAAGCAGGGATGCAATAAGGACGTGGTATTCTTACAAGACATTTAGACAGATTCTCTTAAACAAGTTGTAACTCAATGTGGGAAAATGTAACAGTGTAAAATCCACCAGAAATGTAAATAAAGTCAAGGATTTCTATGCTCTTCTTTATTGCACGTTATAGGAGCTAAATGAGGTAAAAGACCTAGGTATCACTCTGGACTACAAGCTTCATTCGAAAAGAATATGTAGATAATATTACGAAAAATAGCTAATATGCTTGGAAGCGATCATGAGAAAAGCCAATACTTAAATGTTGTATGTGCAACCATTATTGATTTACTTATTACGATTCCGGTTCGAGACATCGATTATTGTCACAGTATTTTAAAGATTACAGTATTGTCATTTATTGGTCAGATTATTGTCATATATATTTTTGGTAAAATCTTTTGAAAGAATTTGTTGAAAGGATGATGCTTTGGTGTAGAAATAAAAATATTGAAAGCTACTCTTGTGAGTACTCTTGTTAGTACTCATATTTATATCTATGTTTATAATATGTATCACGATATTTTGTATAATATGTATCTATATAACCGTTAGAGAATACTTTAAATAGGTATTTTGAAATATCTTATTACTGTTGATTTTTCGAATAACATAAAATACAATACCGTTACTAAAGAATAAACGTGTTAATATTGTTTACAGTTTTCTTCAGCTTACATGATAATCGATGACATTGTGGACAAATCGACGGTCAGGAGAGGATCGCTCTGCCGGTATAAGTTACCAGACGTTGGACTCAAGGCCATAGATGACGCGCTGCTGATGTTCTATTCGATAAATGCCATATTGACAAAGAATTTTAAAAACAAAGCGTATTACATCGATTTAATGGAGCTTTTCAACAGGGTATGCTGCTTACTTGTAACTTTCTCATAAAGTATCTGAGGCACGCGGAATGTCTATTAAACCTAACACAGCTACCACTGGGATTGGTTCCGCGTAGCTTAGGTGGTATTGGCATATTTTGTGTTACCTTGACCTGCCCAACCCACGGTTCAACTCCCATTCAATAGCCTCCTCGAAGAGAGACTTAACCAGTAAGGGCCGCTGTGAGCTTTGCTGCCACTGCTATAATCAGCAGTCGGAGGCGGTTGATGTCAGAAGTTTGCGGAACACCTCGGGCGGAACTGGGCGATTGGTTTCGTACAGTCCGTGCTATACGATCCACTTTATTTCTAGGGTCGGCCCAACTCACGATTCAGTAGCCTTCTCGAGTGAGGGACTCCGGTAAGAATTCTCGCATCCCAGGCCTCACGGCTGGTGAACCGGTTTCCTCTGTGGAATGCCTTCCGGCGCTACTGGACAGTTTGCGCACCGTGCGGCGTCAGCCAATCGGTTTGTGCACTCTGTGCAACCGCATTCACATAAGTTAATAGTAAAAACACTTTCATTAAAATGCTCATATAGTGGAACTTAGAACGGGCTATCATAATTGAATGCGTATACAAAATTTCGTTTCTGTGCTGTTGTTTGTTGAGGAGTCCCCTCGTCGAGAGCCAACCCTGGGTGCAGCAGCCATGTCATGGTGAAATTTAAAACGGGCTATTATAATTGAAAGCATTTACAAAAATTGTGTGTCTGGGCTGTTGACAGTCAAAGAGTTGCTCGTCGGGAGCCGATCTCGGATGTAGAATCAGGTAATGATCAACATTGAAATGCATTGTCATCGGAACTGAACCAACAAGTAAAATTTCAACTTCATAGAATAAAAGGAAGTGGTTCTAATTCAGCATGCAAGATTTGACATAGACAAACTAACATACGATAACAAATATTGCATGGTAAATAAAAGCGTGTAAAAAGGCGACAGCGTCAGTCGTCGGTTGTTGTCTTTTGTCCATACAAAATTTATTACACGCTTTTATTAGGTCGACCTGTATGTAACTAACTATGTAATGGAATCTAAGGTAACTAATTTAACCATCTTCCAAGGATTGTAGCGTCATTGGCAGCTGTGTGTAGTTCTGATGACAATACAATAATATGGTACTGTCGAACTGATCTGATGATGGAGTCGGAAGATATGAACTGGAACTTCATGATGGAATATCGTATCATAGCTGTGTTTGGACTTGTTAGAAAAGTCTTGGAATGAACTTTGACCACGATCAGGTTTCAAGGTCTGATGATGTGTGTTTTACGTGCATTTATAAAAGCGTGTTTTTAGTGTTTTTTTTTTAAACTATTAATTTATTTTTCTTAACTACCGACAGCTCCAGTTCCGAAGCTACTGTGGCCAGTGTCTCGACGACAATGCAAGCCAAAACGGACGACCGGACTTTTCCAAATTCACCATGGACTACTTCAGGGAAACCGCATCGCACAAAAGCGCCGAATTCACTCTGCGAACGCCCGTCGAAATAGCGCTTATAGCATCGAAACGAGCGACACGGCAGACCCTCAGCACCATTATTCCGATTCTCGAGGAGATAGGTTTCTTCTTCCAAGTGCAGAACGACTACGAGGACTGCTACGACAGCGAAGGGGCGACTGGGAAAGACGGCAATGACATTTCGCAGGGGAAATGTACGTGGCTCGCCATCAAAGCGCTCGAGAAAGCGAGCGCCGATGATAAGGCGCTGTTTCAAGAATCCTACGGAGTAAACGATAATGAAAAAATCGCCAAAATTTTGGATATCTACAATAGATTAGGCATACAACAGGAATATTTCAAATATGAGGAACTTAGCATGAAGACGGTGGAAGGACTGATCGAGAAAGTTCCCAAGGAGATTCCGAGAGAGATGTTTGATGTGATTAGTCGCAAATTCTATAACATATTGTAATACTATTAAAAATCTGGCCGAATTTGAGGGCCATGATTTTTCAAATATTGTGCCCATTTAAATTACTTAAAAAGTAGAGCCTTATTGTGTGATTATTTTATATGGTCTTATATCTGTACTTTTAGTTTAAAATGCATAACATAGATTTAATTTGATTATTTAACATTTTACTGGCAATTTGAATATTACGATAAATAATTTTACTACGTATCTTTTCGAATTACTAACTACTTCAAATATTATGCTTCTATTTTGATTATTATATTTATAGTTTGACAATCTAGTAGTTAATTTTTGACTACCTATGTATGTTCAGTAAAGAGTAGTAACGAGACTTACTACCTAACCCAATTATTTTGACACTTCCAAGAGCGGTCTTCAGCCGTCAATTGGACACGACGAAAATGTAAATGTAAATGATACTGTTCGTTTAATCGGCTGATATGTTATGAAATAAAGTGCTTCCAGGCTATATTATTTGTATTATCAGTGCCGTTTCTCCTAACGCAATTTCGCTCCCAGACTACCAGACAGTGGCATAGCTAATAAGATGCGAAGTTGTGCAGTGCATCAGGGCCCACAGTGATAGGGGGGGCCTTTGATTGTAGATCTAACTATAATAATGACAATATTTTACGATATCTTGATTATACAGGTTGAGTTTTTAATTAGTGACATGTTTGTAGTGGGCGAATCAGTACGAAAAACTAAGCAACTATTGATTTAAAAAAAATGAGAAAACATAAAAAACAACATTTTTTTCATTTCATATTTTTATTTCATTTCTTTCATCTAATCTGATTCCTTTATTCTATGCATTCTCATAAATCGTGGAAAAATCGTTACTTTTCCGTATTTTGGTAGGACAGACCCCATATACCGGAAATACCGAAAATACGGTAGGTTCGCGATTACTGGAAGTGAGATGCTTGATAAGCATTCTCTATGCGGCCAAGCAAGGCTTGACAAGCATTGCCAAAATATAATTTTTCATCAAGCATTTTCCACAATTTTGCTTCTCAAGCCTTAGTTTCTAGACGGTCAAAATTGTTTGTCAAACACGAAATATGCGCGTGCTTAACAAGCAATTTTGATCGTCTAGCTAGAGCAACGGTTCTTAACATTTTTGGCTGGCGACCCAGAGTACGAATATATTTGAAGTACGCGACCCTAATCTAATTTTTTATTTTATTTTCCAGTGACAGGTACTAAAATGATATATTGTGTAATTTTATAGGATGTAGTTGTAAAATTAGAAATACCAACCTTATTTAAATGTTTTGTATTAAAATCTGACAATTCAGCATTAAAACAGTTTTAAAAATTACAGCCAAATAATTAGTGGTGTAAATTACAGCAAAATAATAACAACTGGTGTTGTATTTTTGAGCAAAGATCATGTATACGTGGAGTTATGTTTATAGAAAGTGCACGCCGCATGTCATGCTGAGGATCCAACCTATTCCTGTACTTATTCTTCATAACAGCAAGGCATGAAAATCCTGCTTCACATAAATAAGTATGGTAGCAGGGCTTTTTCAGCTTAATTGCTCAGAACAGAACTAACATGTCGTGATTGTGAACGGACAATAGATTTTATTTATTTTTATTTTATAAAATTATCCAAAAACAATACAATTGATTTTTGCGAAGCAGATAAGATTGCATTTGTGTGGATTTTATCCCCCCGATGGCAGATGGCAGTAACACAGCTTTTAGTCGTTGTTCTGTGACTAGTAATTATTGTCACTATACTAGTTTAGTGACATCGATCGACCTATCAATACAAAACAAAAATATTCGTAATTAAAAACGTCAAGTTTTACCATTTCTTTAAATTTGTTTGGGGGATTTCCGCGACCCAACCCAATACCTCTCGCGACCCGAATTTGGGTCGCGACCCGGGGTTAAGAATCGCTGGTCTAGAGAGCATTTAAGTTTTGAACTGTTAAATTTAAGTGTGGTCTCAAGCTCACTTGTCGTGTGCAAGTTAGGCATTCCGCTAAATCCTCCGTGTTTTTTCGTGTTTTTTTCCTGAATCCACGATTTTGTTAATAACGTGGCTTATAACGATTTGGCCGATTTTTTAAGCTTACATTGTAAAGATTAAAGTCGGTCCACATGATTATTTCGAGGTGAATGTACCGAGTCGTTACGTGAGGGATTACTACAATTTTCACTGATAATATAGACTTTTAACAATCTGCTTGCTGCTCTGGCTCCGGTGCCTGGTGCTCTGGTGCGGTCTGTATATATTTCCAAAATTCACTATGCATATGCTATGCAGTATGCAGCACGATTTAGTAAGCAGGGATGCAATAAGGACGTGGTATTCTTACAAGACATTTAGACAGATTCTCTTAAACAAGTTGTAACTCAATGTGGGAAAATGTCACAGTGTAAAATCCACCAGAAATGTAAATAAAGTCAAGGATTTCTATGCTCTTCTTTATTGCACGTTATAGGAGCTAAATGAGGTAAAAGACCTAGGTATCACTCTGGACTACAAGCTTCATTCGAAAAGAATATGTAGATAATATTACGAAAAATAGCTAATATGCTTGGAAGCGATCATGAGAAAAGCCAATACTTAAATGTTGTATGTGCAACCATTATTGATTTACTTATTACGATTCCGGTTCGAGACATCGATTATTGTCACAGTATTTTAAAGATTACAGTATTGTCATTTATTGGTCAGATTATTGTCATATATATTTTTGGTAAAATCTTTTGAAAGAATTTGTTGAAAGGATGATGCTTTGGTGTAGAAATAAAAATATTGAAAGCTACTCTTGTGAGTACTCTTGTTAGTACTCATATTTATATCTATGTTTATAATATGTATCACGATATTTTGTATAATATGTATCTATATAACCGTTAGAGAATACTTTAAATAGGTATTTTGAAATATCTTATTACTGTTGATTTTTCGAATAACATAAAATACAATACCGTTACTAAAGAAAAAACGTGTTAATATTGTTTACAGTTTTCTTCAGCTTACATGATAATCGATGACATTGTGGACAAATCGACGGTCAGGAGAGGATCGCTCTGCTGGTATAAGTTACCAGACGTTGGACTCAAGGCCATAGATGACGCGCTGCTGATGTTCTATTCGATAAATGCCATATTGACAAAGAATTTTAAAAACAAAGCGTATTACATCGATTTAATGGAGCTTTTCAACAGGGTATGCTGCTTACTTGTAACTTTCTCATAAAGTATCTGAGGCACGCGGAATGTCTATTAAACCTAACACAGCTACCACTGGGATTGGTTCCGCGTAGCTTAGGTGGTATTGGCATATTTTGTGTTACCTTGACCTGCCCAACCCACGGTTCAACTCCCATTCAATAGCCTCCTCGAAGAGAGACTTAACCAGTAAGGGCCGCTGTGAGCTTTGCTGCCACTGCTATAATCAGCAGTCGGAGGCGGTTGATGTCAGAAGTTTGCGGAACACCTCGGGCGGAACTGGGCGATTGGTTTCGTACAGTCCGTGCTATACGATCCACTTTATTTCTAGGGTCGGCCCAACTCACGATTCAGTAGCCTTCTCGAGTGAGGGACTCCGGTAAGAATTCTCGCATCCCAGGCCTCACGGCTGGTGAACCGGTTTCCTCTGTGGAATGCCTTCCGGCGCTACTGGACAGTTTGCGCACCGTGCGGCGTCAGCCAATCGGTTTGTGCACTCTGTGCAACCGCATTCACATAAGTTAATAGTAAAAACACTTTCATTAAAATGCTCATATAGTGGAACTTAGAACGGGCTATCATAATTGAATGCGTATACAAAATTTCGTTTCTGTGCTGTTGTTTGTTGAGGAGTCCCCTCGTCGAGAGCCAACCCTGGGTGCAGCAGCCATGTCATGGTGAAATTTAAAACGGGCTATTATAATTGAAAGCATTTACAAAAATTGTGTGTCTGGGCTGTTGACAGTCAAAGAGTTGCTCGTCGGGAGCCGATCTCGGATGTAGAATCAGGTAATGATCAACATTGAAATGCATTGTCATCGGAACTGAACCAACAAGTAAAATTTCAACTTCATAGAATAAAAGGAAGTGGTTCTAATTCAGCATGCAAGATTTGACATAGACAAACTAACATACGATAACAAATATTGCATGGTAAATAAAAGCGTGTAAAAAGGCGACAGCGTCAGTCGTCGGTTGTTGTCTTTTGTCCATACAAAATTTATTACACGCTTTTATTAGGTCGACCTGTATGTAACTAACTATGTAATGGAATCTAAGGTAACTAATTTAACCATCTTCCAAGGATTGTAGCGTCATTGGCAGCTGTGTGTAGTTCTGATGACAATACAATAATATGGTACTGTCGAACTGATCTGATGATGGAGTCGGAAGATATGAACTGGAACTTCATGATGGAATATCGTATCATAGCTGTGTTTGGACTTGTTAGAAAAGTCTTGGAATGAACTTTGACCACGATCAGGTTTCAAGGTCTGATGATGTGTGTTTTACGTGCATTTATAAAAGCGTGTTTTTAGTGTTTTTTTTTTAAACTATTAATTTATTTTTCTTAACTACCGACAGCTCCAGTTCCGAAGCTACTGTGGCCAGTGTCTCGACGACAATGCAAGCCAAAACGGACGACCGGACTTTTCCAAATTCACCATGGACTACTTCAGGGAAACCGCATCGCACAAAAGCGCCGAATTCACTCTGCGAACGCCCGTCGAAATAGCGCTTATAGCATCGAAACGAGCGACACGGCAGACCCTCAGCACCATTATTCCGATTCTCGAGGAGATAGGTTTCTTCTTCCAAGTGCAGAACGACTACGAGGACTGCTACGACAGCGAAGGGGCGACTGGGAAAGACGGCAATGACATTTCGCAGGGGAAATGTACGTGGCTCGCCATCAAAGCGCTCGAGAAAGCGAGCGCCGATGATAAGGCGCTGTTTCAAGAATCCTACGGAGTAAACGATAATGAAAAAATCGCCAAAATTTTGGATATCTACAATAGATTAGGCATACAACAGGAATATTTCAAATATGAGGAACTTAGCATGAAGACGGTGGAAGGACTGATCGAGAAAGTTCCCAAGGAGATTCCGAGAGAGATGTTTCATGTGATTAGTCGCAAATTCTATAACATATTGTAATACTATTAAAAATCTGGCCGAATTTGAGGGCCATGATTTTTCAAATATTGTGCCCATTTAAATTACTTAAAAAGTAGAGCCTTATTGTGTGATTATTTTATATGGTCTTATATCTGTACTTTTAGTTTAAAATGCATAACATAGATTTAATTTGATTATTTAACATTTTACTGGCAATTTGAATATTACGATAAATAATTTTACTACGTATCTTTTCGAATTACTAACTACTTCAAATATTATGCTTCTATTTTGATTATTATATTTATAGTTTGACAATCTAGTAGTTAATTTTTGACTACCTATGTATGTTCAGTAAAGAGTAGTAACGAGACTTACTACCTAACCCAATTATTTTGACACTTCCAAGAGCGGTCTTCAGCCGTCAATTGGACACGACGAAAATGTAAATGTAAATGATACTGTTCGTTTAATCGGCTGATATGTTATGAAATAAAGTGCTTCCAGGCTATATTATTTGTATTATCAGTGCCGTTTCTCCTAACGCAATTTCGCTCCCAGACTACCAGACAGTGGCATAGCTAATAAGATGCGAAGTTGTGCAGTGCATCAGGGCCCACAGTGATAGGGGGGGCCTTTGATTGTAGATCTAACTATAATAATGACAATATTTTACGATATCTTGATTATACAGGTTGAGTTTTTAATTAGTGACATGTTTGTAGTGGGCGAATCAGTACGAAAAACTAAGCAACTATTGATTTAAAAAAAATGAGAAAACATAAAAAACAACATTTTTTTCATTTCATATTTTTATTTCATTTCTTTCATCTAATCTGATTCCTTTATTCTATGCATTCTCATAAATCGTGGAAAAATCGTTACTTTTCCGTATTTTGGTAGGACAGACCCCATATACCGGAAATACCGAAAATACGGTAGGTTCGCGATTACTGGAAGTGAGATGCTTGATAAGCATTCTCTATGCGGCCAAGCAAGGCTTGACAAGCATTGCCAAAATATAATTTTTCATCAAGCATTTTCCACAATTTTGCTTCTCAAGCCTTAGTTTCTAGACGGTCAAAATTGTTTGTCAAACACGAAATATGCGCGTGCTTAACAAGCAATTTTGATCGTCTAGCTAGAGCAACGGTTCTTAACATTTTTGGCTGGCGACCCAGAGTACGAATATATTTGAAGTACGCGACCCTAATCTAATTTTTTATTTTATTTTCCAGTGACAGGTACTAAAATGATATATTGTGTAATTTTATAGGATGTAGTTGTAAAATTAGAAATACCAACCTTATTTAAATGTTTTGTATTAAAATCTGACAATTCAGCATTAAAACAGTTTTAAAAATTACAGCCAAATAATTAGTGGTGTAAATTACAGCAAAATAATAACAACTGGTGTTGTATTTTTGAGCAAAGATCATGTATACGTGGAGTTATGTTTATAGAAAGTGCACGCCGCATGTCATGCTGAGGATCCAACCTATTCCTGTACTTATTCTTCATAACAGCAAGGCATGAAAATCCTGCTTCACATAAATAAGTATGGTAGCAGGGCTTTTTCAGCTTAATTGCTCAGAACAGAACTAACATGTCGTGATTGTGAACGGACAATAGATTTTATTTATTTTTATTTTATAAAATTATCCAAAAACAATACAATTGATTTTTGCGAAGCAGATAAGATTGCATTTGTGTGGATTTTATCCCCCCGATGGCAGATGGCAGTAACACAGCTTTTAGTCGTTGTTCTGTGACTAGTAATTATTGTCACTATACTAGTTTAGTGACATCGATCGACCTATCAATACAAAACAAAAATATTCGTAATTAAAAACGTCAAGTTTTACCATTTCTTTAAATTTGTTTGGGGGATTTCCGCGACCCAACCCAATACCTCTCGCGACCCGAATTTGGGTCGCGACCCGGGGTTAAGAATCGCTGGTCTAGAGAGCATTTAAGTTTTGAACTGTTAAATTTAAGTGTGGTCTCAAGCTCACTTGTCGTGTGCAAGTTAGGCATTCCGCTAAATCCTCCGTGTTTTTTCGTGTTTTTTTCCTGAATCCACGATTTTGTTAATAACGTGGCTTATAACGATTTGGCCGATTTTTTAAGCTTACATTGTAAAGATTAAAGTCGGTCCACATGATTATTTCGAGGTGAATGTACCGAGTCGTTACGTGAGGGATTACTACAATTTTCACTGATAATATAGACTTTTAACAATCTGCTTGCTGCTCTGGCTCCGGTGCCTGGTGCTCTGGTGCGGTCTGTATATATTTCCAAAATTCACTATGCATATGCTATGCAGTATGCAGCACGATTTAGTAAGCAGGGATGCAATAAGGACGTGGTATTCTTACAAGACATTTAGACAGATTCTCTTAAACAAGTTGTAACTCAATGTGGGAAAATGTCACAGTGTAAAATCCACCAGAAATGTAAATAAAGTCAAGGATTTCTATGCTCTTCTTTATTGCACGTTATAGGAGCTAAATGAGGTAAAAGACCTAGGTATCACTCTGGACTACAAGCTTCATTCGAAAAGAATATGTAGATAATATTACGAAAAATAGCTAATATGCTTGGAAGCGATCATGAGAAAAGCCAATACTTAAATGTTGTATGTGCAACCATTATTGATTTACTTATTACGATTCCGGTTCGAGACATCGATTATTGTCACAGTATTTTAAAGATTACAGTATTGTCATTTATTGGTCAGATTATTGTCATATATATTTTTGGTAAAATCTTTTGAAAGAATTTGTTGAAAGGATGATGCTTTGGTGTAGAAATAAAAATATTGAAAGCTACTCTTGTGAGTACTCTTGTTAGTACTCATATTTATATCTATGTTTATAATATGTATCACGATATTTTGTATAATATGTATCTATATAACCGTTAGAGAATACTTTAAATAGGTATTTTGAAATATCTTATTACTGTTGATTTTTCGAATAACATAAAATACAATACCGTTACTAAAGAAAAAACGTGTTAATATTGTTTACAGTTTTCTTCAGCTTACATGATAATCGATGACATTGTGGACAAATCGACGGTCAGGAGAGGATCGCTCTGCTGGTATAAGTTACCAGACGTTGGACTCAAGGCCATAGATGACGCGCTGCTGATGTTCTATTCGATAAATGCCATATTGACAAAGAATTTTAAAAACAAAGCGTATTACATCGATTTAATGGAGCTTTTCAACAGGGTATGCTGCTTACTTGTAACTTTCTCATAAAGTATCTGAGGCACGCGGAATGTCTATTAAACCTAACACAGCTACCACTGGGATTGGTTCCGCGTAGCTTAGGTGGTATTGGCATATTTTGTGTTACCTTGACCTGCCCAACCCACGGTTCAACTCCCATTCAATAGCCTCCTCGAAGAGAGACTTAACCAGTAAGGGCCGCTGTGAGCTTTGCTGCCACTGCTATAATCAGCAGTCGGAGGCGGTTGATGTCAGAAGTTTGCGGAACACCTCGGGCGGAACTGGGCGATTGGTTTCGTACAGTCCGTGCTATACGATCCACTTTATTTCTAGGGTCGGCCCAACTCACGATTCAGTAGCCTTCTCGAGTGAGGGACTCCGGTAAGAATTCTCGCATCCCAGGCCTCACGGCTGGTGAACCGGTTTCCTCTGTGGAATGCCTTCCGGCGCTACTGGACAGTTTGCGCACCGTGCGGCGTCAGCCAATCGGTTTGTGCACTCTGTGCAACCGCATTCACATAAGTTAATAGTAAAAACACTTTCATTAAAATGCTCATATAGTGGAACTTAGAACGGGCTATCATAATTGAATGCGTATACAAAATTTCGTTTCTGTGCTGTTGTTTGTTGAGGAGTCCCCTCGTCGAGAGCCAACCCTGGGTGCAGCAGCCATGTCATGGTGAAATTTAAAACGGGCTATTATAATTGAAAGCATTTACAAAAATTGTGTGTCTGGGCTGTTGACAGTCAAAGAGTTGCTCGTCGGGAGCCGATCTCGGATGTAGAATCAGGTAATGATCAACATTGAAATGCATTGTCATCGGAACTGAACCAACAAGTAAAATTTCAACTTCATAGAATAAAAGGAAGTGGTTCTAATTCAGCATGCAAGATTTGACATAGACAAACTAACATACGATAACAAATATTGCATGGTAAATAAAAGCGTGTAAAAAGGCGACAGCGTCAGTCGTCGGTTGTTGTCTTTTTGTCCATACAAAATTTATTACACGCTTTTATTAGGTCGACCTGTATGTAACTAACTATGTAATGGAATCTAAGGTAACTAATTTAACCATCTTCCAAGGATTGTAGCGTCATTGGCAGCTGTGTGTAGTTCTGATGACAATACAATAATATGGTACTGTCGAACTGATCTGATGATGGAGTCGGAAGATATGAACTGGAACTTCATGATGGAATATCGTATCATAGCTGTGTTTGGACTTGTTAGAAAAGTCTTGGAATGAACTTTGACCACGATCAGGTTTCAAGGTCTGATGATGTGTGTTTTACGTGCATTTATAAAAGCGTGTTTTTAGTGTTTTTTTTTTAAACTATTAATTTATTTTTCTTAACTACCGACAGCTCCAGTTCCGAAGCTACTGTGGCCAGTGTCTCGACGACAATGCAAGCCAAAACGGACGACCGGACTTTTCCAAATTCACCATGGACTACTTCAGGGAAACCGCATCGCACAAAAGCGCCGAATTCACTCTGCGAACGCCCGTCGAAATAGCGCTTATAGCATCGAAACGAGCGACACGGCAGACCCTCAGCACCATTATTCCGATTCTCGAGGAGATAGGTTTCTTCTTCCAAGTGCAGAACGACTACGAGGACTGCTACGACAGCGAAGGGGCGACTGGGAAAGACGGCAATGACATTTCGCAGGGGAAATGTACGTGGCTCGCCATCAAAGCGCTCGAGAAAGCGAGCGCCGATGATAAGGCGCTGTTTCAAGAATCCTACGGAGTAAACGATAATGAAAAAATCGCCAAAATTTTGGATATCTACAATAGATTAGGCATACAACAGGAATATTTCAAATATGAGGAACTTAGCATGAAGACGGTGGAAGGACTGATCGAGAAAGTTCCCAAGGAGATTCCGAGAGAGATGTTTGATGTGATTAGTCGCAAATTCTATAACATATTGTAATACTATTAAAAATCTGGCCGAATTTGAGGGCCATGATTTTTCAAATATTGTGCCCATTTAAATTACTTAAAAAGTAGAGCCTTATTGTGTGATTATTTTATATGGTCTTATATCTGTACTTTTAGTTTAAAATGCATAACATAGATTTAATTTGATTATTTAACATTTTACTGGCAATTTGAATATTACGATAAATAATTTTACTACGTATCTTTTCGAATTACTAACTACTTCAAATATTATGCTTCTATTTTGATTATTATATTTATAGTTTGACAATCTAGTAGTTAATTTTTGACTACCTATGTATGTTCAGTAAAGAGTAGTAACGAGACTTACTACCTAACCCAATTATTTTGACACTTCCAAGAGCGGTCTTCAGCCGTCAATTGGACACGACGAAAATGTAAATGTAAATGATACTGTTCGTTTAATCGGCTGATATGTTATGAAATAAAGTGCTTCCAGGCTATATTATTTGTATTATCAGTGCCGTTTCTCCTAACGCAATTTCGCTCCCAGACTACCAGACAGTGGCATAGCTAATAAGATGCGAAGTTGTGCAGTGCATCAGGGCCCACAGTGATAGGGGGGGCCTTTGATTGTAGATCTAACTATAATAATGACAATATTTTACGATATCTTGATTATACAGGTTGAGTTTTTAATTAGTGACATGTTTGTAGTGGGCGAATCAGTACGAAAAACTAAGCAACTATTGATTTAAAAAAAATGAGAAAACATAAAAAACAACATTTTTTTCATTTCATATTTTTATTTCATTTCTTTCATCTAATCTGATTCCTTTATTCTATGCATTCTCATAAATCGTGGAAAAATCGTTACTTTTCCGTATTTTGGTAGGACAGACCCCATATACCGGAAATACCGAAAATACGGTAGGTTCGCGATTACTGGAAGTGAGATGCTTGATAAGCATTCTCTATGCGGCCAAGCAAGGCTTGACAAGCATTGCCAAAATATAATTTTTCATCAAGCATTTTCCACAATTTTGCTTCTCAAGCCTTAGTTTCTAGACGGTCAAAATTGTTTGTCAAACACGAAATATGCGCGTGCTTAACAAGCAATTTTGATCGTCTAGCTAGAGCAACGGTTCTTAACATTTTTGGCTGGCGACCCAGAGTACGAATATATTTGAAGTACGCGACCCTAATCTAATTTTTTATTTTATTTTCCAGTGACAGGTACTAAAATGATATATTGTGTAATTTTATAGGATGTAGTTGTAAAATTAGAAATACCAACCTTATTTAAATGTTTTGTATTAAAATCTGACAATTCAGCATTAAAACAGTTTTAAAAATTACAGCCAAATAATTAGTGGTGTAAATTACAGCAAAATAATAACAACTGGTGTTGTATTTTTGAGCAAAGATCATGTATACGTGGAGTTATGTTTATAGAAAGTGCACGCCGCATGTCATGCTGAGGATCCAACCTATTCCTGTACTTATTCTTCATAACAGCAAGGCATGAAAATCCTGCTTCACATAAATAAGTATGGTAGCAGGGCTTTTTCAGCTTAATTGCTCAGAACAGAACTAACATGTCGTGATTGTGAACGGACAATAGATTTTATTTATTTTTATTTTATAAAATTATCCAAAAACAATACAATTGATTTTTGCGAAGCAGATAAGATTGCATTTGTGTGGATTTTATCCCCCCGATGGCAGATGGCAGTAACACAGCTTTTAGTCGTTGTTCTGTGACTAGTAATTATTGTCACTATACTAGTTTAGTGACATCGATCGACCTATCAATACAAAACAAAAATATTCGTAATTAAAAACGTCAAGTTTTACCATTTCTTTAAATTTGTTTGGGGGATTTCCGCGACCCAACCCAATACCTCTCGCGACCCGAATTTGGGTCGCGACCCGGGGTTAAGAATCGCTGGTCTAGAGAGCATTTAAGTTTTGAACTGTTAAATTTAAGTGTGGTCTCAAGCTCACTTGTCGTGTGCAAGTTAGGCATTCCGCTAAATCCTCCGTGTTTTTTCGTGTTTTTTTCCTGAATCCACGATTTTGTTAATAACGTGGCTTATAACGATTTGGCCGATTTTTTAAGCTTACATTGTAAAGATTAAAGTCGGTCCACATGATTATTTCGAGGTGAATGTACCGAGTCGTTACGTGAGGGATTACTACAATTTTCACTGATAATATAGACTTTTAACAATCTGCTTGCTGCTCTGGCTCCGGTGCCTGGTGCTCTGGTGCGGTCTGTATATATTTCCAAAATTCACTATGCATATGCTATGCAGTATGCAGCACGATTTAGTAAGCAGGGATGCAATAAGGACGTGGTATTCTTACAAGACATTTAGACAGATTCTCTTAAACAAGTTGTAACTCAATGTGGGAAAATGTCACAGTGTAAAATCCACCAGAAATGTAAATAAAGTCAAGGATTTCTATGCTCTTCTTTATTGCACGTTATAGGAGCTAAATGAGGTAAAAGACCTAGGTATCACTCTGGACTACAAGCTTCATTCGAAAAGAATATGTAGATAATATTACGAAAAATAGCTAATATGCTTGGAAGCGATCATGAGAAAAGCCAATACTTAAATGTTGTATGTGCAACCATTATTGATTTACTTATTACGATTCCGGTTCGAGACATCGATTATTGTCACAGTATTTTAAAGATTACAGTATTGTCATTTATTGGTCAGATTATTGTCATATATATTTTTGGTAAAATCTTTTGAAAGAATTTGTTGAAAGGATGATGCTTTGGTGTAGAAATAAAAATATTGAAAGCTACTCTTGTGAGTACTCTTGTTAGTACTCATATTTATATCTATGTTTATAATATGTATCACGATATTTTGTATAATATGTATCTATATAACCGTTAGAGAATACTTTAAATAGGTATTTTGAAATATCTTATTACTGTTGATTTTTCGAATAACATAAAATACAATACCGTTACTAAAGAAAAAACGTGTTAATATTGTTTACAGTTTTCTTCAGCTTACATGATAATCGATGACATTGTGGACAAATCGACGGTCAGGAGAGGATCGCTCTGCTGGTATAAGTTACCAGACGTTGGACTCAAGGCCATAGATGACGCGCTGCTGATGTTCTATTCGATAAATGCCATATTGACAAAGAATTTTAAAAACAAAGCGTATTACATCGATTTAATGGAGCTTTTCAACAGGGTATGCTGCTTACTTGTAACTTTCTCATAAAGTATCTGAGGCACGCGGAATGTCTATTAAACCTAACACAGCTACCACTGGGATTGGTTCCGCGTAGCTTAGGTGGTATTGGCATATTTTGTGTTACCTTGACCTGCCCAACCCACGGTTCAACTCCCATTCAATAGCCTCCTCGAAGAGAGACTTAACCAGTAAGGGCCGCTGTGAGCTTTGCTGCCACTGCTATAATCAGCAGTCGGAGGCGGTTGATGTCAGAAGTTTGCGGAACACCTCGGGCGGAACTGGGCGATTGGTTTCGTACAGTCCGTGCTATACGATCCACTTTATTTCTAGGGTCGGCCCAACTCACGATTCAGTAGCCTTCTCGAGTGAGGGACTCCGGTAAGAATTCTCGCATCCCAGGCCTCACGGCTGGTGAACCGGTTTCCTCTGTGGAATGCCTTCCGGCGCTACTGGACAGTTTGCGCACCGTGCGGCGTCAGCCAATCGGTTTGTGCACTCTGTGCAACCGCATTCACATAAGTTAATAGTAAAAACACTTTCATTAAAATGCTCATATAGTGGAACTTAGAACGGGCTATCATAATTGAATGCGTATACAAAATTTCGTTTCTGTGCTGTTGTTTGTTGAGGAGTCCCCTCGTCGAGAGCCAACCCTGGGTGCAGCAGCCATGTCATGGTGAAATTTAAAACGGGCTATTATAATTGAAAGCATTTACAAAAATTGTGTGTCTGGGCTGTTGACAGTCAAAGAGTTGCTCGTCGGGAGCCGATCTCGGATGTAGAATCAGGTAATGATCAACATTGAAATGCATTGTCATCGGAACTGAACCAACAAGTAAAATTTCAACTTCATAGAATAAAAGGAAGTGGTTCTAATTCAGCATGCAAGATTTGACATAGACAAACTAACATACGATAACAAATATTGCATGGTAAATAAAAGCGTGTAAAAAGGCGACAGCGTCAGTCGTCGGTTGTTGTCTTTTGTCCATACAAAATTTATTACACGCTTTTATTAGGTCGACCTGTATGTAACTAACTATGTAATGGAATCTAAGGTAACTAATTTAACCATCTTCCAAGGATTGTAGCGTCATTGGCAGCTGTGTGTAGTTCTGATGACAATACAATAATATGGTACTGTCGAACTGATCTGATGATGGAGTCGGAAGATATGAACTGGAACTTCATGATGGAATATCGTATCATAGCTGTGTTTGGACTTGTTAGAAAAGTCTTGGAATGAACTTTGACCACGATCAGGTTTCAAGGTCTGATGATGTGTGTTTTACGTGCATTTATAAAAGCGTGTTTTTAGTGTTTTTTTTTTAAACTATTAATTTATTTTTCTTAACTACCGACAGCTCCAGTTCCGAAGCTACTGTGGCCAGTGTCTCGACGACAATGCAAGCCAAAACGGACGACCGGACTTTTCCAAATTCACCATGGACTACTTCAGGGAAACCGCATCGCACAAAAGCGCCGAATTCACTCTGCGAACGCCCGTCGAAATAGCGCTTATAGCATCGAAACGAGCGACACGGCAGACCCTCAGCACCATTATTCCGATTCTCGAGGAGATAGGTTTCTTCTTCCAATTGCAGAACGACTACGAGGACTGCTACGACAGCGAAGGGGCGACTGGGAAAGACGGCAATGACATTTCGCAGGGGAAATGTACGTGGCTCGCCATCAAAGCGCTCGAGAAAGCGAGCGCCGATGATAAGGCGCTGTTTCAAGAATCCTACGGAGTAAACGATAATGAAAAAATCGCCAAAATTTTGGATATCTACAATAGATTAGGCATACAACAGGAATATTTCAAATATGAGGAACTTAGCATGAAGACGGTGGAAGGACTGATCGAGAAAGTTCCCAAGGAGATTCCGAGAGAGATGTTTCATGTGATTAGTCGCAAATTCTATAACATATTGTAATACTATTAAAAATCTGGCCGAATTTGAGGGCCATGATTTTTCAAATATTGTGCCCATTTAAATTACTTAAAAAGTAGAGCCTTATTGTGTGATTATTTTATATGGTCTTATATCTGTACTTTTAGTTTAAAATGCATAACATAGATTTAATTTGATTATTTAACATTTTACTGGCAATTTGAATATTACGATAAATAATTTTACTACGTATCTTTTCGAATTACTAACTACTTCAAATATTATGCTTCTATTTTGATTATTATATTTATAGTTTGACAATCTAGTAGTTAATTTTTGACTACCTATGTATGTTCAGTAAAGAGTAGTAACGAGACTTACTACCTAACCCAATTATTTTGACACTTCCAAGAGCGGTCTTCAGCCGTCAATTGGACACGACGAAAATGTAAATGTAAATGATACTGTTCGTTTAATCGGCTGATATGTTATGAAATAAAGTGCTTCCAGGCTATATTATTTGTATTATCAGTGCCGTTTCTCCTAACGCAATTTCGCTCCCAGACTACCAGACAGTGGCATAGCTAATAAGATGCGAAGTTGTGCAGTGCATCAGGGCCCACAGTGATAGGGGGGGCCTTTGATTGTAGATCTAACTATAATAATGACAATATTTTACGATATCTTGATTATACAGGTTGAGTTTTTAATTAGTGACATGTTTGTAGTGGGCGAATCAGTACGAAAAACTAAGCAACTATTGATTTAAAAAAAATGAGAAAACATAAAAAACAACATTTTTTTCATTTCATATTTTTATTTCATTTCTTTCATCTAATCTGATTCCTTTATTCTATGCATTCTCATAAATCGTGGAAAAATCGTTACTTTTCCGTATTTTGGTAGGACAGACCCCATATACCGGAAATACCGAAAATACGGTAGGTTCGCGATTACTGGAAGTGAGATGCTTGATAAGCATTCTCTATGCGGCCAAGCAAGGCTTGACAAGCATTGCCAAAATATAATTTTTCATCAAGCATTTTCCACAATTTTGCTTCTCAAGCCTTAGTTTCTAGACGGTCAAAATTGTTTGTCAAACACGAAATATGCGCGTGCTTAACAAGCAATTTTGATCGTCTAGCTAGAGCAACGGTTCTTAACATTTTTGGCTGGCGACCCAGAGTACGAATATATTTGAAGTACGCGACCCTAATCTAATTTTTTATTTTATTTTCCAGTGACAGGTACTAAAATGATATATTGTGTAATTTTATAGGATGTAGTTGTAAAATTAGAAATACCAACCTTATTTAAATGTTTTGTATTAAAATCTGACAATTCAGCATTAAAACAGTTTTAAAAATTACAGCCAAATAATTAGTGGTGTAAATTACAGCAAAATAATAACAACTGGTGTTGTATTTTTGAGCAAAGATCATGTATACGTGGAGTTATGTTTATAGAAAGTGCACGCCGCATGTCATGCTGAGGATCCAACCTATTCCTGTACTTATTCTTCATAACAGCAAGGCATGAAAATCCTGCTTCACATAAATAAGTATGGTAGCAGGGCTTTTTCAGCTTAATTGCTCAGAACAGAACTAACATGTCGTGATTGTGAACGGACAATAGATTTTATTTATTTTTATTTTATAAAATTATCCAAAAACAATACAATTGATTTTTGCGAAGCAGATAAGATTGCATTTGTGTGGATTTTATCCCCCCGATGGCAGATGGCAGTAACACAGCTTTTAGTCGTTGTTCTGTGACTAGTAATTATTGTCACTATACTAGTTTAGTGACATCGATCGACCTATCAACACAAAACAAAAATATTCGTAATTAAAAACGTCAAGTTTTACCATTTCTTTAAATTTGTTTGGGGGATTTCCGCGACCCAACCCAATACCTCTCGCGACCCGAATTTGGGTCGCGACCCGGGGTTAAGAATCGCTGGTCTAGAGAGCATTTAAGTTTTGAACTGTTAAATTTAAGTGTGGTCTCAAGCTCACTTGTCGTGTGCAAGTTAGGCATTCCGCTAAATCCTCCGTGTTTTTTCGTGTTTTTTTCCTGAATCCACGATTTTGTTAATAACGTGGCTTATAACGATTTGGCCGATTTTTTAAGCTTACATTGTAAAGATTAAAGTCGGTCCACATGATTATTTCGAGGTGAATGTACCGAGTCGTTACGTGAGGGATTACTACAATTTTCACTGATAATATAGACTTTTAACAATCCGCTTGAAACGGCGACCGGCGAGCAAACGTCAGCCACATAAAGCTGCGTGTGGGTTTTTTTTTGAACCATACATAGAGCACAATCATTTTGTTTAAAGACAACGAAAATTCTCTAGAATTCGTAATAGGGATGAAGCAGCCCGGGAATTATGTCCCCGAATTCTAAAGCGACGATACGTTATACGATTTTCGTCAATCGGCGACATTTGCGATTCTGGGAGCGATTTGACAGTTCTACAATCGTCAGAAGAAAGGTTAGGACAGTCGATAGCACATGAGGTGTCGTCAGCATGTCGTTGCTCTAGCTAGGAGATAGCTGAAAATAAGCAGTAAAAATCCCCATTCAGCAATAATTACCAACTATTCCCACCCAAAACGATTGAAAATTGAATATAACGCCGAAAAATGAGGATATTCGATTTAATAAATAAGACGCTTTCCGAATCGTCCATAGCTCAAAGCACTAAGCCAAGAACTCACAGCGCGGTTTATACCCGCGCCCGTCGCGGTTGCGGGCCCGTGAGTCGCTATTTTCACGACGCGATTTTTCCCGCGGCGGGCGCGGTTAAATCGCGGCGGCCGCAGCGTCTGCTGGCAACTAGTGGGACCGCAACTAGTGCAACAACTAGCCTTAGAACTCACGGAGCGGTTTTCACACGCGCGCATACATATCTGAGGCCCTGAACCAGCAACCGCGGCGGGCGCGGGTGAAAACCGCTCAGTGAGTGCTAAGCTTGCCGGGCAAACCTGCGGTGTCGTGAGTTTTGAAACAAACGGTTGACCCGTAACCCCGGAGGGCGCGGGTGAACACCGCGCCGTGAGTGCTAAGTCCAAGCACGCTCAAGCCCGGTCCGAATTGAGCATACGCCGCTCACTGCTAAACGGCGGACAAACAATCGGTTTCTATACTTATTTTTCAGACACACGACTGTTGAAAACCTTGCTTCACATCTATAGGTCGGGACAAAAGGTGTTAAAAATTTCATCGTTTTTTCTGCGAAAGCTGGCTACTAGTCTTGACGACAAGATTTCAAAAATCTATAAATGATATTCTCTCGATATATATTTGAGTGCTGTTCACATGACAGTTCAATTAATGAGTCGGCATTTATATTGACTGAAAATGGGTTCCTTATCCACGCTTGACTGCTGATGATTGGGGGAAAATATTCTTTCAGATTAGTGTCCAGGCCTATCAAATTTTCTTTGATGAGAGCTGAAGTATCGTTTGGCAATGAATGACGTGCCACGCCATTTGATCACTAACTTTTATATAATTTCATCATTATCATCGTTTATTTACTCTAATATGATAGGTTTAAAAACAAGGCTGTTACCCGGTATTTTATTTTGGGAAACGCTGGTGTATCAAGTCCATCAGGCGAAGCAGCGACATTTCTGTTTTATTTTTCTCTCCTGAATTTCCCCTCTCAAATATCTGAGATCTTAGGGCTACCAACAACTCAGCCGTAAATTCCTGTATTTTCGGTATGATTTAAAATTAAAAAAATATCGCTGATAAAAAAATGTTTTACAAAGATGTTGGTATCACTAAAAAATTTACAACGACCGCAAAGGATTTATTTACCTCCAGAACCACAATAGGATTTATAATTTTATTGGTCCTCATTTATTCGTTTATTAGTACATTGCGTTATCATGCTAAAGTACCAATAAAAAGCGTAAAATAATCCGCTTTTTAGAGATAGACGACAAGAGTGATGTTTTTGAAATTTTCACGCTTTTTTCTTTAAAAAAACTCAGGAACTTATCAGCGACTGCAACACATCTAATGATCACAATAGCTAAATTAAAATTCAATAATTGTAAAAGATAATCAGATTATTGGAAATAATAATAGTCGAAACAGTTTTATGAAAGTAACATGTAGTACCTAATGCTATAAATAATAATAACATATATATATATATATATATATATATATATATATATATATATATATATATATATATATATATATATATATATATATATATATATATATATATATATATATATATATATATATATATATATATATATATATATATATATATATATATATATATATATATATATATATATATATATATATATATATATATATATATATATATATGGATGACACTTTCATGAAAAAATAAAAATAATAAAAGCCACTTACATAGCTGGAAGGTTTTCCCGGACTGGATTGGGAAATGCTTATTTTAAATGCGATGTGGGCCTGGATGAGCACCACTTTCGACAGTGCAATGTAGGTTTAATGGGATCCCTTTATCGCTAGCGAACGATCTCCCTTCATCCACATCTCAAAAACAAAGCTTATCCTTTTGCAAACCAAAATAAAATGTCTTTATTAAAGACAAATTAAAGCAAAAACTATGAAAAAAATCACAATGAATCGTCTCTTAAATGCGGAATGACATACCGAAAATTCGATTTGAAATTGGAATATATCCACTCTTTAAAAGGACGATATACCATTGCTGGGCTCGCTATCAGCCAGCCATTAAATGAAAATAAAAATAAAATACTTCATTTGCTCGTTGCCATGAAAAAAGATATAAATCGTAATTTCTGGTCGAGAAGTTTATACTTAAGGCTATATGATATTTACAAGATATATATTATATATTTACTTTATTATATTTACTATATATATATATATATATATATATATATATATATATATATATATATATATATATATATATATATATATATATATATATATATATATATATATATATATATATATATATATATATATATATATATATATATATATATATATATATATATATATATATATATATATATATATATATATATATATATATATATATATATATATATATATATATATATATATATATATATATATATATATATATATATACATATATATATATATATATATATATATATATATATATATATATATATATATATATATATATATATATATATATATATATATATATATATATATATATATATATATATATATATATATATATATATATATATATATATATATATATATATATATATATATATATATATATATATATATATATATAAATATATATATATATATATATATATATATATATATATATATATATATATATATATATATATATATATATATATATATATATATATATATATATATATATATATATATATATATATATATATATATATATATATATATATATATATATATATATATATATATACATATATAGAAAAATTGGATAAAAATGGCGGAAAATTGTTTATATTGCTGTTGACCTGTGAACTCTTTGATTATATTTTATTAAAATGAATAAAATTAGTGCAATAGATCGACAAAAAAATATTATTCACCATAAAGAAGGATATTCAGTGCGAAAAATCCAACAATTGACTGGAAAATCTGTTTGTGAGATCTATAATGTGATCAAAAAATTCAAAAATATTGGCCAAATCGAAGACTGTCCGAGGAGTGGAAGACCTAAAAAGATTGATGAATATGAATAATCAGAGTACTATAAAGTGGTCTCATCCTTAAGGTAAAAAAAAACTCAAGCCGTGATCTGGCCCAGGATCTTAATGAGTCTTGCGGCGTTTTGGTGACCCCATCGGCGGTTCGAAAAGTCCTGCTAAAAATAATCTTCGAGGGTGTGTGACCAAGCGGAAACCATTACTTCGTAAGAATAATCGTCAGAGACAATTCTCACGTCAGTATAATCAATTACCACACAGAGCAACTGGCGCAAACATTCTCCCCGCCTTGGAAGCTCCGACTTTCAACAAAAAGAGAAGCGTCCCATCCATTGCGGCAATTGTGTAAATAATTAACGCGGTAATATTTCCATTGTACATTTCCTACATCGTACCAAAATTTTATTTAATATTAATGAAAGAGAAGAAAACTAAACAGTAAGTGACTAATACTAATCAATGCTAATAGTAATGAATTATTGCGTTGGTATTGGACATAATTTTACGACTGGACGTTTAATTACTCCAGTTGCGGTTTTTACCAATGCAACGCGTATGATCCCATCGGATCCTGGATATACACTCCGCTGCAATCTTTTTGAGCTCTCGACCACAGTCTCAAAAATGCTTACACAGATTAAACACAACCTCGTCAAAACTGCACACGAGAAAGAAAATCAAATGGCCTCGTGCTAGACTAGAGCCGCTATATGTAACGGACTTCGCCGTCTTCCTTAAAACCAAGGCATGTACAGCCAACGACAGAATATTTGATATCGTGATGATGTATTGAAAATTGAAAATTAGCTTTTATAGTCTAATTAACAAATTCAAATTCAATTTCAAATATGTTTATTCAATGTAAATCAGTGATGCACAGACCGCGGCCCGCGGGCCGCATGCGGCCCGCCGACACTTTGTGGGCGGCCCCCGTCCTCGAAATTATTTGAAAAATATTTTTTCAATATACATAAGTAGAAAACTGTGCACGCTCGCCGAGCGCCTCACCGCTACGACGTCTCGTTTGCACTTCGCAAACATGTTCAATAATGAATAATTCTAATAAATGTAAGAACCGAAATCGTCTTAACAACGAAAATCTTGAAGGCATTTTGCGCTTAGCCACTACTAAAGTGACCCCTAACAAACAAAAAATTGTGTCTGCTACACAATGTCATGTATCTAACTAAGAATAAAATTTATTCTTAGTTAGATATATAGAATATTCTTAGTTAGATAATAGAATAGAATACATGTTATTCCTAGTATATTATACTGTAATATGGATAACAATGATACGTATTTGTAATCTAAAATTTTCCATTCTTTAACTATTGTATTGGCACTGATATATTTTATATTATTATTATGACATTGATACACGTGAGGTTGAATGATCCAAATTTTCAAAGAAGCAGAAAATAAATAATTATTCGAAGACCATAACCATAACATTGTTTCATAGGCCCTCCGTTAGTTGGAAGAAGGTGATGCGGCCCTCAAGTAGAAAAAGTCTGTGCATCGCTGATGTAAATACATAATATACACATACTGAACGTCAAAAGACAGTAATTGTACTTTTTCCTATTTTTTCCGGCGAGTTCTACAAGTAAGATTCCACTGGAAAGAACCGCCAAAGAAAACCAGTGACCACTTTTTTGGTACTATTATTGTCCATAATTTATACATAATCAATAATTCAAAAATATTTCATGTCCCCGGTCCATGTATTCACTTCATCGATGTCCCCGTGAATTGAAGACATGAAACAGAAAGAAAAAAGGCAGGCAGAAAACAAGTAATTTCACAATAAAATATAAATATTCAAAATAGATCGGCTATGCCTAGTTAGGAGCGACGCAAGCATTTGTTACTACAAACGGTGTAATTTTTTTAATCAAATAAAATAAAAAAATAAATAAATATTGAAGTGATGAATACAAAATAAAAAAACTTAATTTCGACGTACAAAATCGACTAGCCATCCTAACAGTATTGTTTTAGAGAATGACTGTACTATAATTTAAATGTTCATTAGCGATTAACACATGCATTACATGCATAACCGTCCATGATGTAATATCGATAATTAGTTTGGTTTATAATACGGTGTGATATATAATTAGGTGGAAAATAACATTAGGATTGTGACACAAAAACACAAAACAATCATGTTTCACTTTCCAAACTATTACCACTTTTATATTAGGAGCCTCAATTATAACAGTACATCTCAAACACAATACTTTTATAGACACTGCTTACAACACAATACGATCACCTTTCACTGTCCAAACTATTATTATAATTATATGTGCCTCAATTTTACAGTACACAGTAAGACACATAGTATTATTCATTGAAGTGGATATATTCCTTCTAAATCACTGTCACTGTTTTCAGATCTACTTTCATCTAAATTAACTGCGTTCATTTCTTCATCACTACTTCCCGTATTTACTACAAATGATAGATTGTCTAAAATTCTATCTAACACCGGTTTGGTTAGCCTATATTTGTTTTCTATATCGATAACATGACGACAAACATTAGTCCAACATTGGGAGTCTCTGGTTGACATTGTTTCAATTTTATCTGTGGCGTGTGTCATAGCATCGTCCAGTTTAAAAGAAACGTTCTTTTTCGCTACATATCCCTTTATCTGAGCCCATATTTCCTCTATGGGATTAAGGTCAGGGTGGTATGGTGGTAATCGGAGTACTGTGTGACCATTGTCTTCTAATAAAGCGTTAACTTTAAACTTTTTAAATCGGGGTTTATTAATTTTAATAATCTCATAAAGCGATGTCTTCAACATGGCGTCATTGAATGGAATATTTTTATCGCGTAACCACTGTTGCATAACAGCTTTTCGAGAGTTGGACGTTGGTGCTGGGTTTAATTGCACGCTGTGGAATGGGGCATTATCAATCACTACAACAGAATTAGGATTTAAATTCGGAATAAGTTTTTCTTTAAGCTATTTCTCATAATTACTGAAGTTCATGTCGTGGTGATAATCACCACATTTTTGAGAAGATTTATATATCAGCATTGCATTGGGTATAAACCCATCACTACCTCCAGCGTGAACTACTATCAAACGCTGACCCTTGGAAATAGGCATTTTAAGGCCTTTTGTCGGACTACATGTCCATGATTTAGGAGTAGTATGGCTGCTATGAATATATGTCTCATCAGTATATACAATTGATCTATTTTCATTGCGGAAATATTTAATCGATTCTAAAAAATTTATGCGCTGCAATTTAATGTCATGTCTTTCAATTAAAACTTTTCGGTTATTTTCTGTCTTTTGCCATCTAAATCCAATTTCCCTTAAAATTCTTCCCAAGCTACACCGGCTTCCGTTGAAATTAGTATCACGAACAACTTTCTGGTGGAGAGTTTTCAAAGTTGGGATTACATTATCTGTTAAATGAAAGTTTAAAACAATCCGCCGTATTGCCGTTTTATCAAAATCATCCAAACCCGTCTTTGGTTTACGACAGTTAGTCTTTTTTTTCCCTGGCGTAGAAAATGACGTCGGCTGGTCAGAATCTAATATTTTTTTCTTTTCGGCTAAAACTCTTTTTATTGACGCGATAGATATTTTACTAGCAGCAGAAAGCCTTTTTAAGACCGCTTGCAATTCAATTGTTATTCCGAATTTCGCTTCATCTTTCATGAAATGGTAAATATTTGATATTAATTCCCTTGTCTGGGATTTCAGCGTCTTATTTCCCAATTTTGTTTTTAACGGCATATTAAACGACGATCACGACAAGAAATAATAGAAAATAAAGTTATTTACCTACTGTACCTCCTGGGATTCAGCACAGTCGAACGCAAGATCACAACACAGAACACGAAGACAAAATACAACACAAAACGTATTTATTTGTTACTCTTCTGATTGTACCGCTAAACGACGGGCCGCTGAGACAATCACGTATATACTGAAAAATTATCACAGCCCAATTCAACTCAACACTAAACGAATCTATTAGTTATGTAATCGTCTGACTGTACCGTTAAACGGCTGGCTTCGACGAGAATCATTACAGTCACGCGTAAACTCAACCTCTCTCCGTCATTCTGACAGGTATAAAATATGCCTATCCCTTTTTTGGTTTCAGTGCATTGGTGTTCAATAAATGCAATACGTGTGACCTGAGCATGTAGTTGTAGAGCTCAAGATGTTTGCATTCCACTGTACCTACTTCTTCTACTCTGCCCAATGGCCAATGAAGTGGGGGTACGTCACCCTGATCAATTATTACAATCATACGCTATTGTATTGGTTTGGAATCGGTTAACCACTTTTGTCTAACCTGTAGAGTATGCAAATATTCCATTTTCCATCTCCTCCAATAAGATTGGACTAAATTATCCAATAAATGCTTGCGTGTCACCAAATTGACTTGCTGCGGCGAAATCTCTGGTGCCGGAAGAAATTGAAGTGGTGTTGACATTAAGAAGTGTGCTGGAGTCAGAACCTCGATATTAGGTTCTTCAGATAACAGGGTCAATGGTCGTGAATTTAATATTGCTTCAATTTGTGTAAGGACGGTCAAAAGTTCTTCGTAAGTTAGAATTTGACTTCCTATCACTCTATATAGATGCGTCTTTAAGCTCTTAACCATTGACTCCCAGCATCCACCAAAATGTGGTGCGTGCGGTGGTATAAGCTTCCATACAATTCTTCTATTGAGCAACTCATCATTGAGTATCTCCTTGAACTTAGAAGATGCAGTAAAACTGTATATTTCATTGAGTTGTGCTTTAGCTCCTACAAAGTTCTTTCCATTGTCAGAATAGAGGTAAGAAATAGGTCCGCGTCGGGACAGGAATCTTTTGAATGCGGACATAAACGTATCCGATGACAAATCAGAAGCCAGTTCATTGTGAACTGCTCTGGTTTTTAAACAAGTAAAAAGGCAAATGTATGCCTTCTGAGACCGATGACCTCGTCTTCTGGTCAAGGTTTTATGTATAGGCCCTGCGTAATCTACACCTGTGTAGGCAAAGGCCTTTGGAGACTCGCACACTCGAAAAGACGGAAGGTTTGCCATTTTCGGAGTGGGACCACTTGGATGTATGCGGAAACAAGAGTTACACAATCGTACTCTTTTTCGTATTGCATTACGGGCAGACATGATCCAATACTTTTGTTTCAGAAGTGAATTCAATAAATCTGCGCCTGTATGACAGTTACGAATATGATAATCATCTATCAACAAATCGACCACACGGTCAGATTTAGGCAATAAAGCGGGATGTTTCATTTCATAAGGCAAGTCCGCATTAGACAATCTGCCTCCAATGCGAATTATGCCGTTTGAATCTAAAATTAGATTTAGTTTTACAAATGGTTTAGAAAGAATACGTCCTTTCTTTAAGTCATTATATTCTTTAGAAAAATGATGTTGTTGCACAATGCGTATAATGTATATTTCTGCCAAATTCAAGTGATCTAATTCCATAAGTTTTGATATATGTATCTTTTTTATAAAGCGTAATATGTATACCATTACATGAAGTAATTTCTTCCAAGAGGAAACTCGAAGGACCAGCGGGTTGAAGAATGATTCTTCTTTTACAATAGCGGTTAGCGTTGTTAAATTATACTCTGGCAGATCAGAATTTGCAGAAGGCGTAAATGACTTTACAGGCCACGAATTTGGATTGCTAGCAAGCCATCCAGGGCCATGCCACCAAAGATGATGCGGTAATAATTGCGAAGGTAACAAACAATCACTTGGATTTTCGATTCCACCTATGTGGAAAAAATGCTTGGCATTTAAATTTTCTTGTATAGTGGCCACTCTGTTTGAGACGAAGATGGACCACCGATGCGGTGATGAATGGATCCACGATAATGCTATTGTGGAATCCGAGAATGCGTATATGTTATTAATGTTGTAAATTGGGTTTATAGAATTGTAAACAATTCGGACTAGTTTTGAAAGCAAAACCGCCGAACACAGCTCCAGGCGAGCTAACGTTACTATCTTGAGCGGAGCGACTTTAGATTTCGAACATAACAGATTTACTGATATGTTTCCTTCAGAATCTGTAACATGTAAATACACTGCACAGCCATATGCTTTCAAACTTGCGTCACAGAAAGCGACTATATTGACAGTGCATCCATTCTGCACATTTAAATAACGAGGGATGTTCAGATTTGATAATAATGGTAATTCATTTATCATGATTTAATAAGAATTTTTTATTACATCAGGAGGCACTTCATCCCAATCAATATTTGCGATCCATAGAGATTTTATAAGTAACTTTGCGAATAAAATTACTGGAGAGACTAATCCTAAAACATCGAAAAGTCTCGCCACAACAGAGAGGATGGTGCGTTTGGTGCATTGCTCATTGCAAGACGAAATCTTAAATGAAAAGACATCTACTTCAGGAACCCATTCTAAACCTAGTATTTTCAGGTTGGTGTTGTCCGAAAGGTTCACAGATGCACATTTCTGTGATGGCAAGCTAGAGAGCAATTCCGTAGAATTACTTGCAAATTTAACCAATTCAAATCCTCCTGCTGCTAAAAATGATATCAATTCCTGTACCAAATTTATTGCATCACGATTGCCTGGACTTTCAGGAACTGACTTTACCAAATCATCCATGTAGAAAGCAGACGTAGCGATTTTAGCTGCCCTCGGAAAGGATTGACCTTCATTAGAAGCCAGCTCATGTATCGTACGCATGGCCAAGTAGGGGCTTGATTTTAGCCCAAATGGGACGCATGTGAATTGATATGTTCGTATATCTTCCTTTGAATCAAATCTGTATAATATCTTTTGATACTTTTGATGCTCTTTTGTCATTCGTATTCTCAAATACATTTGTTTAATGTCTGCTGTTATTGGCACAGCACCTAATCGGAAATTAAGCAAGAGCAGCATTAAATCTGCCTGCAAATTCGGTCCTACATGTAGGACGTCATTAAGTGATAACCCAGAGTGGGTTTTTGCACTTGCGTCTAAAATAATCCTAACTTTCGAAGTTGTTTTATCCTCACGAATTACAGCTTGATGTGGTATAAAATAACCATCTTCTGATTCACTTTGATTAGGAATTTCACATAAATAACCATTCCTCATGTATTCATTTATGACTTCGTTATAACTGTTACGGAGCGCTGGATTGTTTTTAAATTTGCATTCTTATAAGGAGAATTATTAGTATTAAATGTGCGTTCCAGAATTTTAGCTTTGCCTTTAACGAATTTAATTAATTCACTAAGTGCAGGAATTTCCTTGTCTCTCATAGACATTTCGAACTCATTAAGAGTCACTGGATCTAATTTTCTTGACACACAACACAATAATAAAAATCTAAATCATCTGCTATTCCAAGTTGCTTAAATGCAGCCACAGATGAAGATATTTTCTCACTGAAATTATTTAAACTGATGGCTGTGTTAGATGTTGATTTAATATCAAGAATGTTATTTACATAATGTATTCCTAGAGAACGTTTATCTCGATATTTGTTAACAAGGTTTTTCCAAATATCTGAATAATTTTCCCCTGTCGGTATGATCCCAGAAATAATGTTCAAAGCGGTGTCAGTAAGTTTACCAATTAAATATTGAATGCGCTGTGAATCATTTAGAGTTTCATTCAAATGAACATTTGTTTTAAACGATTCGTAAAAAATTGACCAATGTTCTAACTTTCCATCGAAACATGGAATGTCAATAGCTGGTAATTTTATATAACTATTAGAACATTTCGGCATATCCGACTTACCTGGTTTTTTCTGAGATAACAATTGGTTTCGCTTAAAGATTATTTGCGACACCAAATCTTCAAACGCATTCAAAATTTGAACATCGGGTTTATATTTCTCGTCCGAAGCTATGTATAGCGCGATCAATTCTTCTACGATAAGAGTGAATTCCCGAATCACAGAACGATTAACATCGCTTAGAGTTTCGCTCTGCGCTAAGAAACTATCTACCAATCGCGTATCTCTGGAAAGATCTCTCTTTGACGTTTCATATAATTTATTAACGCGCTCAAACATAGCTTTTTTCTTAGCTTCTAATATTACGATGCGTTGTGCCATATTGAACTTCTGATAAACAAAAATGCGGTAGGTTTTCAAAAAAATCAAATAATTGTGTATATAATCTGATAATGAATTAAGTACTTTTAAATAACCTTTATGAATGGCCGCGTATTATCCAACCGTAATCAACACAACTCAATATGCAATAAATATGCGATTGTAACTTGACATTATGTACGATTGTAGCCTATTAATCTAAACTATTTTTATGTTTAATTTTATGTTTATAATTTTATTTTTCAATATGTAATTAATAAATGTTTCTTGTACGAATGGAAATATATATCATATGCTAGTTCAATGATAATCCGGCTCGAAGGACCATAAAATATGGTGTATAAAGTTTCAGATTATAGCGGATAATATCTGATTCCAAACATCATATTGAGGTTCGAAGCGGTGGTTCCACCAATCTTTATATAAATATATTGTAATTGGGGAAAGTACCAATACAAATATTCATACGATATCTTCGTGTGGCAATCGGATATACTACCTACATCAAATATGCTTAGATGGCTTACCTTAAAATCCGGAAATAAGATGGTCAGGACACGGGAGCCACTTTCTTGATTATAGATGCGGTGTTAGGATGAGCAATCCATTATTAATCACTCAAACGCGTAAGAATTTAAATAAAATGCGGTGCGATGTAACATTGACAGGAAGCCAGTATGCAGAACCGATTTTTTTTATTTTGACAGTAGGATGGGGGTAGGAAATAAATAACCGGTATTTGGAATGATCTTAAGGCGCCTTCTCACAAATCTAATGCAGGCGTATAATCAATTACCACACAGAGCAACTGGCGCAAACAGGGCGGTTATCAAGGGATCTGAAGAAATTTTGTCTCAAGTATTTTTTATTGTTTCAAGATTTTTTTCCTTATTGTGTTTTGTACACGCATATAGCAAAGTACAGATCCTCACAGTGACAAGATTACGAGCAATTCAAATTGATAAACATTATTACCCCAATCAATCTTTACAATATCTCACACAAAATTATAAATATGACCCGCGGAGTGGTAATTGTATTCAGTATTGTTTGAATGGCAACAATGGCTGTTCGAAATATAGTGAAACGATTGGCGAACGGGAGATATTCAGATTTTATAATTGGTTATAATGGCGGAAGAACAATTTCGACCAGTAGGGTAGTCCGAAACAATGTTGACTATATGAGGTACGTACCTTAATCAAACACTTGGAGACTATTAACATCTGGGACGCCATTACCACCTGGTGTTTTTTTTGTTGGGATAATTTGCGGCGGGCAATCTCCGTATTTATGCAATTATCGGTTCTATTTCTCTGTCCAGTGCGGTTATAGCGACCTATTGTTGTATAATAATAATAATAATAGCCTTTATTAACAATCTTATAAAACATAAACTTTAGAGTACCTAGGTAAAATATTACATCAAAATCAGCAACGTTAAAATTATTTAAATGACTATATTATTTGACACCGGTATGCTGATCCGCAAAGGTCTCCCCTAAAGCTTGCCACACTTTCCGATTACGGGTCATCCTCATCCAAGTAACTCCTGCAGTTTTTCGAATATCGTCCTCCCATCTAAGGTGCGCTCATTGAGTAAGCCACCGTTATATATTATTAGGTGTGCAAGTTGAAACTCGGCTTTTTTGGTCCAATTTAATTAATTATCGAAATATTCGTCATTACTATCTATGGTCTTTTGCCATTTATCAGGTAGATTATGAATGCCTTCGCGATAGAAATTTGGTGGTTTCGAAGCAAAATATTCATCGAGTCATTTTTGCACATCTTCAATTTTCGTGAACCGCTGGGCTTTCAAATATGACGACATCGGTCTGAATAAGCGTTAATCAGAGGGAGCTGAGTATGGAGAATACGCCGCATGCTTTAAAACTTCCCAGCCTAAGGAAAATATTAATGTCTGGGTTGATTTTGCTGTATGTGGATGAGCGTTGTCATCCAGCAATATCAAGTTTCGCCTTCCTTGGCCCTGAATTGATCCTTTTTCCTCCAGAGCATTACTTAATTTGATCAAGTGGGCCTGTTAACGTTCAGCTGTAACAGTTTGACTTGGTTACAGAAGCTCATAGTAAATGACTCCTTTCCAATCCCACCTGACACACAGTAACGCTTTCTTGGCATGAGTATTCACTTTTGTAACTGATATTGATGGCTGGCCTGGATCAATCCATGCTTTCTGAGTTTAGGATTATTGTACAAAATCCACTTTTCATCACCCTCCTAATGATTTCGTGCAAAAAAATCTTTTTATGCACCGAGAAAGCCAATTCATGCAGATTCGGTCAATTCCGTCACTCTTCGGTTTTCGTTTTCTTCAGTGAGATTTTGAGGAATCAATCTTCCATCATTTTGATTTTTACCCATTGCAAGAAATCAAAGTGATATTGCTTGGTGAGTAACTCATGACTGTTGTACAAGCTCTTTTTGAGTTCCACACGGATATTTATCTAGTAAAACCGCACCTGGACGTAGATCGTCATCAAGACTAAAATTGCCATCACGAAATCTTTCAAACCACTTTTTTACTGCTGAATGACTCACAGAATGTTGACCCAAAGTCGAATTAATCAATTCCATAGCTTGAGCTGCATTTTTTTTAATTTGAAAACAGATTAGAATGCAATGTCGTAGATGTTGCGTATCATTTTTTTCAATTTTAATTGTTAGGTTTGACAGATTGTAAAAACGTAATATCTAGGTACATTTAAATTACAGTCTATTAGTCCGTTTTTACAATATCCAAATTTATCACCACGTACATACAGTTCAACGTACTTCATTATTGCTTTTAGGACATGTCGATATGCAACATGTTAGTACTGGCGATACTCAAAATCATTTTTAAGATGTACTTACTAAAACCACAAATTAAAATAATCAACAAATATAAAATCAGAAAAGGTCAGAATAATTTAAAAAATGGCCAAAAAATTTAAAAATCATTTAAAATTAACAAACTTCTCGATCGAATAAAAAGCTTTGTCTAATAAGAATTCTTTAAGTAATTTTTTGAATAAGCTTTCCACTTGAATTGTTTTTAAACATTCCGGTAGCCTGTTAAAGTAATAAGGCCTGTAATATCGATATACAACTCTTAAAATTAATGCACACGGAACGACAGCTTGTAAATGACTTCAACTTCATAAAAACAGCAATGATTAGGCTACATATATCCAAAATGGCGGGTGATTTGGAAGCGTTGAAGTTTTATTTTATTGCAATCAATTTCCGAGTTTCTACTTGCACACTTAATAGTGAACGTGCTCTAACACCCCCCTACAAACAAATTTTTGAGGGGTCGAAAACATGCCGTCGCGAATTGAAAATATTCGTCTTTTGAAGTTGTTTTTATAAGTATTATTTTGTTATAAATCTCACAAGAATTTTATTTAGTAAAGTATAATATTTATCGAGGTTTACGTGTAAATAACTAATAGGTTTACGTGTAAACAAAATAATTTTTTCGATATCGATTGATTTGTAAATTAGCTACCAATCAATCGATAGGATATATATAAATAAATACAAACGGAGCTGCCATGGAATTCACCGACCGGAGTCGGGCCCATCATAATACTATTTTTTACACTTCTGGGGGGTGAGCAGTGGATTCCGGACTTACGAACCGGCTGTGGTAGGTTTAGGACAGCTGTCTTGCCACATGTGAGCGTCACCTTGCCACCCATTCACTCCCCCTTCGAAGCCATAGAATTTGAGATGCGCAAATCGCAGTTTTAGATAATTTTTGGAAGAAAGAGTTGATTATTTTTCTGGAAAGGCCAAGATCTTTAAAGAGGTGAAATAGAGATTTAGCTGGCAGGCCACGAGCGCCAACTTCCACCGCGTGAAGGTGAACAGTGAAGCCGTTCCGGGTTACGGCATTTGCAAGATCATGGTATTTATTTAATTTGTACTCGTGGTCTTTTGGGATATTTGATTCCCATGGAACAGTTAATTCTACGATAAGAGCCACCTTCCGAGATAGAGAGTAAAGAGTTATATCTGGACGGAGGGCTGTGCATCCGAGACTTTCAGGGAATTTATACTGCTTAGAGACCGAATCAACCTCCAGAATCCAATCTGTAGCTTTCTCGATTATTGAGAAAGGTTTTGTAGTTGAATGTTTTTTGCCTTTAGAGCCATCCCGCACAAACTGTATTGGGGGTTTGGAGGATACTGTCAAACCCTCGTTGGCACGAGCCACTGAGAGACTAATTACCTCGCGAATAACAGCGAGAACTTTGTCATGGCGGTAAGTGTACCGTCCTTGATCTAAGGCCACCTTGCAGCCAGCTAGAATGTGTCTAGCTGTGCAAGGGGTATTGCTACAGAGGGGACAAGAACTATCCTCGGCAAAGCTCCAACGAGCGAGGTTACTGGGGTCTGGAAGTGTATGCTGAAAGGCATTCAAATAAAATTTCAGCATCTCTGGCGTCCAGTCATAGAGCATTACCTTCCAGTGCATTGGAGGCGGAATGCAAAAGTCCCCAATTGTTGTCCAATCATTCTGGCATTGAAGGCCAATAGCATGAGCCATACTCTTGCTGTCGTAATCTCCCCGCAAAAGAGACTTCTTCAAGTCCACGTCGCTCGTGGTTGTACTGCCATACCCCAGACCAGTGCCATTCTGGCTGATTCCAGTAAGGAACTTTTTGTGGAAGTCTACGCGGGCTTGTAGATCATTTGAATCACTACGGCCACTTATTACGTGCTTCGATATTGCCGGATCTTTGGAATTGCACAGAATCGAATTTTTGGTTATTCTGGAGTTGGCGTAGAGCAGCATGTAAATATGTAATATATATTAATAACAATATAAATTATTATATAACAAGAAAGAATTCATAAAAAAAACAATTGTGTTAGTAGTATTTATTATTATTTAGGATTTAAGTACAAAATAGACCAAAAAATGCAAAGGCACCGCATCGTCTTCCTACGCGAATTTTGCATCAGAATGGCTGGCTCAGATATGTGCAATACAACATGCAATGCAACCACAAATGCAACGTTCACACTATGGGGATGTTAACGCGCGCACGAAACGAGCATTTATATGTTGCTAACATCCTGCGCGCATTTTTCTGCCAGTTTACTGCGAGTTCTCGCTAATAACTCAGCAAATTCAGCGCGAGGGTAATTTTCCGGCATTATGGGCATTAACCGCTGGAATGCTAATACCATTGATTTTATAGTGTAATCTAATACCACCGTTTTTTCTTGTTGCGACAATTCACGGGTGGCAGATATCTGTATTTAACCGACTTAAAAAAAGGAGGAGGTTATCAATTCGGTTGTATCTTTTTTTTAATGTTTGTTACCTCAGCCGTCATTTATTAACCGATTTGGAAAATTCTTTTATATTTGAAAGGATATACTTGCAGATGAGTCCCATTTTTATCAAAATCCTTTTTGGATGATGGGATCCATGAGGAATTGAAGGATCTGAATAAGCGTTAATCAGAGGGAGCTGAGTATGGAGAATACGCCGCATGCTTTAAAACTTCCCAGCCTAAGGAAAATATTAATGTCTGGGTTGATTTTGCTGTTTGTGGATGAGCGTTGTCATCCAGCAATATCAAGTTCCGCCTTCCTTGGCCCTGAATTGGTCTTATTTCCTCCAGAGCATTACTTAATTTGATCAAGTGGGCCTGTTAACGTTCAGCTGTAACGGTTTGACTTGGTTACAGAAGCTCGTAGTAAATGACTCCTTTCCAATCCCACCTGACACACAGTAACGCTTTCTTGGCATGAGTATTCACTTTTGTAACTGATATTGATGACTGGCCTGGATCAATCCGTGCTTTCTGAGTTTAGGATTATTGTACAAAATCCACTTTTCATCACCCTCCTAATGATTTCGTGCAAAAAAATCTTTTTATGCACCGAGAAAGCCAATTCATGCAGATTCGGTCAATTCAGTCACTCTTCGGCTTTTGTTTTCTTCAGTGAGATTTTGAGGAACCAATATTCCATCATTTTGATTTTTACCCATTGCAAGCAATCAAAGTGATATTGCTTGGTGAGCTCCTCAAATATATGAAGTAATGAAATATAAGAAGTGGAAAATTTACATGCTGGTTCAGTTCCGATGACAATGGTGCGAGGAATGTGGGCAGAGGGGTACGTCCCGACGAACGCGAACGGTTAACATTACGAGCAGGTAAAGGCTGGCGACGTTTCGAGCATTCGGATATCTGCGTAGGCCGAGTAGCAGAACATCTGGCGACGATATCCGAGCCCTTACGACTCGTGACGTATTTGATTTGATTTCAATTTTGTTCTGTCAAACTGAAGAACAAGAAAAGTGAAGCTGCTGTCTGGGAAATAGGTACTGTGCCGATAGTCAACGAAAACCGTTACCGAACGGCTTTTAGAAAACGAACCTAAACCAACCCGTAGTACTGCATTGCACGGATGGCCTAATATTATGGCAAGGCATTGTATTCGACCAGTGCATAAAAATCTAAAATTTGTCTCTGCCTCAGGAATCTGAAAGAGTGCGGTATTATTACTGCGTATATGAAGTATTAGATTGCTCAACGCAGTACGCCGTTTTGGCAGCTAGGATTTTACTACGAAACGCGTGTAGTTCAAATATTGATTAATCTTCTCTTATGTTCGGTATGGCGGCGTTCGCGGTATGGCAGCGTGGCAGCTTAGTATAAATGGCGTTCTAAACGCGCCTATACGGTATCGTATCTCGAAATATAAGAATAATATACAAACGAATATTTAAATCATAGCTCTTACTATTTTAATATTATTTACATTAAGACGCTAATTTTAAATTTAATATACAGGATTCGTTTCAATACCTAATAATTACGGTGTTTAAGTTTAGATAGATTTTTTGTTCAGATTTCACCTTTTTGAAGATCTTGGTCTCTCCAGAAAAATAATCAACTCTTTTCTAGAAAAATTATCTAAAACCGCGATTTCTGCATCTCAAATTTTATGGCTTCGAAGGGGGAGTGAATGGGTGGTAAGGTGAACGCTCACATGTGGCAAGACAGCTGTCCTAAACCTACCACCGCCGGTCGTTAGTCCGGAATCCACCCTTCACCTCTCTGTTAATAATAATGTGTAATAATTATATATGATGGGCCCGATTTTTGGTCGGTGAATTCCATGGCAGCTCCGTTTGTATTTTATATTATTTTATTTATATATGGCATTCTACCTCTCCGAATTATTTCTGTGATGTAATCATCTTATAATCAGCTGTGGCTTATCTCGATTTATCAGAGGAACTGCTCAACAAACTTGAACGTTCGCAAAATGTATGCATACGATTCATCTTCGGTCTACGTAAGTATGATCACGTGTCCGACTATAGGGCACAGTTAAAGTGGTTGCCAATACGCCAAAGAAGAAATGTTCATATACTGGCTCTCCTATATCGTGTACTCACCCAACTAACACCATCCTATCTCCAGGAGCTTTTTGAACCACTAAGTTCCCACGGTCTCGTACTTCGGTCAGCCTCTGACAGTTTATTAAAAATTCCGAGTCATAATAGTGATTTCTATTCCTATTCTTTCTGTGTCCATGGTGCAAGACTCTGGAACGATCTCCCAGCAAATATACGAAACTCGCCTTCTTTACCATCGTTTAAGACTCACCTTAAGGATTACTACCTTTCTAAGAAGTAACCAGTTCTTCCCTTTCTCTCCTGTTCCTCCCCCAATTTCCTCTCCTCGGGCACTATTAGTCTTAAATCCTTCCACTTGTCTGTATGTTATGTAATAATCTTTATTTTCACGATGCGCGCATGTACCACTATGTTTAGGTTAGCTGTAAGACATTGCCATGTGGCAATAAGCTCGCCTTTTTTGTATACTTTTTAAGTGCAAATAAAGAGTTTATTATTATTATTATTATATAAAAAATGCGATAGATGGTAAATTTATCGTTATCATTGGTTAAGTTACTGGCTTTTTATAATTAATCAGTCCCTTATAAAAAAACATTCGATATCAATGTATTATAGATGGCTAAATAGATTGATATTAGTTTCGCCGGCAATGCTATCAGCGCCACAAGCATATCACCGGCGCAAACGGGCAGCCAAAACGTAGTATGGCATTGAGTAAACTAATAACGTATATAATCAACGGTATTATGCAGTCATTTAGGCGCAGTATTTAAAGATTATTCAATGGCGCTGAGAGATACCTATCCAATCATTCAGATTCATGAGAAATCTCGTGTTCAGCTGGTAAATGATTAGGACTGTTCACAGTGTTGGCTAGATAGATATATAGATAGAACCTTCAAGCCAACCTTCGTGGAAGTGTAAGAATTTAGGTGTCAGTAGAGTAAAATAAACAAATAAAACTAATACACAACAAAAAATAAAGAAATAACAAAAATGCCATTTTTTAAAAATATTATTAGGATTTGAAGAATATTTGCAAGGAGCGGACGATAGGAAAGGATGGGATGATACGTAGGATAACTAGGAACTTAGGGACATGAAATGCTTTTTAGAGACACTTGAAAGTAGAAACCGTTGGTGAGTTTCTGATATTTGACGGGAGCTGGTTCCATAGTCTAGCTGCATGAACGGTGAAGGAATTTGTAAACAAGTAAATATATTTAAAAGAATTAAAAACACGGCTGCCGTTACAGGAAGAGAACTAATGTATATATAATTATTTTTATTACTGTTTTTTTTTTATGAAATATTAGTGGTTTATGGTTTTTATTTATAGATTAAACACTACCTTTCATTCGACATTGCAAACACCTTTCATTCGACATTAAACACTACATATTTATGTTGATTTATTGACATTTCGACATTTAGACAACTACTTATTTGATATTTGGACTACACCCTATGACACTCAGGATGACGTAACGATTTTAACAATACCAAATACTTTTAAATCAGTTTGTTTATAAGTTATGTTGGAATAAAGAAACGGAAAACATACATAGTCTATGTATGAACCCTGAATACATTACACTCACTTAAAAAAGAAGAATTATGGGTAGGAATCGCAATGTTATTATGATAACTGGAACGGAGTGGAAGACCATGACTGTCCAAAAGTGTTGGCCATGTTGTACATATTGTAAAACCAAAATCTAGTTTTTTTTTCTTTCAGCAACCTTGATTCTAATAAGATTCTAACAACTGGTTTGACGGCGGAATTCAATGCGGATATTCCATCTCTGACCAAAGAAGCCATGAGCACCGTTACAGTTCCTATTATAGCAGACAGATTGGAGCAGGTGTGTTTGTTTAATTAAATCCGTAAACAATTGTACCGTAAGTACGGTAATCCGTCAATTGGTTGTTAGTTAGATAGTACCCACATTTGCCCCTCTGTCATACCAAGCTCCAAGACACCTATCGCACAAGCATAGGTACCACAATCGCTTCGAATCGCGAAAATCATTCTTGAGCCGCAAACAGCCTCTAACCGCATCACTCAATGGAGGGCTTTACTTCGCTTTATTATAACGTCGAGGCACCCGAGGCTAGTCGAGAAACGAACTATATTGGAAAATAGACATTTTAATACCACGGAAATACTACAAACATACTATAAATGTACTAGATTTGCTGTCATAATCAATCACTATCGAGGAGCGGAGTGGCTAGGGAGGAGTGTTGGGGGAGTTGGTGGAGGGTTTGGAATGGGGGGGTGGGAAGAGGGTTTGGGGGAGGTTGGGAGGGGGTTGAGGGTTAAGGGTTTGGCACGCAAGGGGGTTGTCTGCTTGCTGGGAAAGTCATGGGGTAACACAACCGTTTTTTTTGTAAATTTAAACGATATGTTGAGCGTGCTGCGCCATCTTATGATAGGTAAAATACGGCGAATATTGATTATTCGAGATATTTTACCTACCGCTAGATGGCGCAGCGCGCTCAACGCTTTTAAAAAAAATCAAATAAAAAAAATACCTTTTATTATTTTTTTTTATTTTTTTTAACAAAAGTTGCTCATTTGCTCGTACTGATTCAACCACTACAATGAAGTCACTAAAAAAACCTCACACTGTATAGGTAGGTACCGTCCGTGTGATCAGCCAAAAGAGGGTGCAGAGAGCTGATTTGCAGATTTGCAGCAGGCAAAAAAACCAGTAAATAAAATACTAGGTTTTTTAAATAATAATTTTAAAGGTTTGTTTTCCTCGCCTTTTACTTTACCGGCGTGGCGAGAACGTAACTTATTGTGAAATTTTGGTTGTGGTATGTTATAATCTGAAAATTGAATACTTCGTAACACCGAAGGAAAACACTTCTTAACACTAGGATGGAAAACAAAAGTCTTAGAATCCTGACAATAATGCATAATATTTAAGTCATTTCTTAATATCATTAGTGAGGTAAGATTTTAAAATGATGGATTTAAAAACTGAACCGAAACCAGGTTGTTCAGGTTATGATTGGAGTTTAGGGCTGATATTGCACTCGAAGCGTTATTGAAAATAAAACTAATAGTAAGCTAAAGGTTGTCATCATAAACGTGGTATTTAGATGTCATATTGTCTGACATCAAGCTTGGCTATTTTGAAGAAATGTCAGATTGACGATTCTGGTAATAAAACCTAACATGGCAAAAACCTTCGTAGTGATGGTATCAATATATTTAACAAATCCTACTTTTTCATCAAGGGTTACCTCAAGATTCCTAGTTGGTTTTTCAACATTCATTGTTTTAGTGAAACGAATGGAGCGACATTTGCTGGTGGTTAAGTATACAATACGTAGAGAAGCGATCTAGGTCTTTCATGGACTGAATAAATTGTCGTAAAAGCGTTTTTTATCTGTAAAACGAGGATTTTAGAGTGAATCAAATATTCATCTGTCATTCGGGTATATTGAGAATAATAGAGGACCAAAAGACTACCCTGCGGGACACCCAATGTTGCTAAAACTGTCTAACTGGAGAGTGACTGCAACTACAATGTAACTTATATTACTAATATATGGAATAAAGGGTTACGAAGAAAAACGAATTTTAGTCAATTTTTAAAAATGTTTGGAAATTTTACTAACTTAAAATATGACCTTTTAGGGGCTCTCTAGACTATCAAGCATGCTTGACAAGCTTCGCGTCGCGGGCAGGGAGGGGATCGTAAACCGCAGGAAATATGCAAATATATTTTTGTAAAATTTACCAAAAATGCTTAATTTTATAGTTGATTCAGGGAGTCACGTTAATTAGATGTAATTGATTGATGAATGACATGACTCCCTGGTATAAAACTGCAAAATTAGGCATTAAATATATTTGCATATTTCCTGCGGTTTACAATCCCTCCCAAACAAGCATGCTTGATCGTCTAGGGAGCCCTTTAAGCAGAGTTTGTTCGAGTGACAACAAAATATACTTTATATGTAAGCCAAATATAGTAGAGTTGCTAAAAAATACATTATAATTAAATTGATACCACATTAAACAAGTATAACATCTTAAAAAGTCAAATTGACTTTGATCGTTTTCTCCCGTAAAAAATACTGACCTTTGAATCTATACTCACTTTAAGTAGTTTTGCAAATAGAGTATAGTGATTAATCCATAGACAGAATTAATTGCTTCAATAAAGATAAAATGCCTGCCCAGCAGATATCTAGATATTCAAGTAGGTATTATCAAGGGATATAATTATTAATATGACCTTCACGCTCCTTGATCCTTGTATTATTAATGCACCATTCATGATTAATTATATATAGGTACTTGAAAATTGGAGGCGAAACGCGAAGGCGAAATTGAGCTCGATTGCGTTTCTTCGTGAACTTAAATCGGAAATTAGTTCGTGTGAACGAGACAGGGCGGAATGTAAAATGAACGGTTGTCACTTTTTCGCATTAAAACCACCCACCAAAGATAATGCATCTGAATCTAAGACCGCACGAAATGTGTTCAAACTTATTCGGACAAATATGGACGATCGTTCGTAAAATGGAAAATGGACGATCGTTCGCTTCATGTTTCGCTCTAACGTATTGCTGTATCTCGTTCGCTTGAACTAATTTAAATTTTAGTTCACAAAGAAACGTAATCGGGCCCATTTTGTAATTGTGAATTCGTGAACTAAAATCGAAAATTATTTCATGCGAACGAGACAGGGCAATACGGTATAGCGGAATGTGAAATGAACGGTTGTCACTTTTTCGCATTGAAACTACCTACCAAAGATAAAGCATCTGAATCTAAGACCGCGTTTCATATTCCACTCTGACGTATTGCTCTATCTCGTTCGCTTGAACTAATTTCAGTTTCGGTTCACAAAGAAACGCAATAGGACCCAATGACGTAATTCCCTGCGTATTTCGACTAAATATGCAGAGGCATGATGTCAATTTCAGGTCCCTTCGCAGCTGTGCATTTTTGCGAATATCAAAATATCAATCTATAAAATATTTTATGCTATTGTGATAGTGATCTTGTGATTTTAATTCAAATATGATTGAAAAAGAAAACGATCTATTCCGACTATTAGTCGGGAAATAGATAATAACCCTTGGTCCCAAAAGGATTATCAATGCCTAGTTCTTTTTTTTGTGTTGATCTTGCAATCGGTTTTAAACCTTTAGCAGATTTTTTTGTGCGGATTTTGAGTGGTGAGGGAAGAATCTGCTTCTTCGTTGGAAGAATCTGCCTCTCAAATTATTTTGCTCTTTATTTATTAAGGTCTCATATGTGGTGGCGTGGTGGCGTTTGAGCCTCTTCATGGTTATTGGTTCACTTAGGGCTATGGCTACGGGGTTGGTATGTGACGTTATTCGGTATTTGTATGACTGTATCCTGTGTTCTATTTCCTCTTTTACAGTTCTGATTTGTAGATGCTCATGTAATTCTGACGTCTTCGAAAACCAAGGAGCATTTGATATTATTCCGAGAACTTTATTTTGAAATCGCTGGAGAATTTCCACATTTGATTTCTTCGCAGAGCCCTAGAGCTCGACTCCGGTGTCCAGACAGGCTTTAGTACTGCTTTGTAGATGAGTGCTTTGTTTTCTAGTGATACGTGTGATGTTCTTCCTAAGAGCCAGTTCAGTTTTCGGAGTAGGGTGTTAAGCTCATCCCGTTTTTTTCTATGTGGTTTCTCCACGTTTGTTTCCTGTCAAGATGTAAGCCGAGGTACTTGGCTGTTGTCCCGTGTGGAAGTGTGTCATCTCCGAGTTTAACAGGTGGGCAGTCATCTTTTCTGAGAGTAAATGTCACATGCGTTGACTTGTTAACGCTGTCCTTTATTTTCCATTTTGTCATCCACTTATAGACTTTGTTGAGGTGATTTTGTAGCATAAGTGAGGCCATGTGAGAGGTTTTGTTATTGCACAAAGCAGCCGTATCATCCGCGAAGGTGGCAGAGAGAATTTCCTCTGACATTGGTAAGTCTGCTGTGTATATAAGGTAGAGGGTTGGACCCAATACGGAGCCCTGGGATACTCCAGCTTATATGTTGTAGAATTTCGAGTACGAGTCATTAATTTTTACTCGGAAAAATCGGTCTTCTAAGTAAGACTTCAGCAGTACGTACAGATTATTTGGCAGTTGTTTTTTTATCTATACTAATATTATAAAGAAGTAAAGTTTGTGACGTTGTAGGAAGTAATCTCTGGATCTACTGAACCGATTTTGAAAATTCTTTTACCAATAAAAAGCCACGTTATTTGTGAGTGTCATAGGCTATATATTAATCCGAAAAATAAAAAGACTTTTTCGTGATAGTCGGATTTGCAAAGTAGGTCGGAGAATAAGCGGTCGAACGATAACGTTTCTAACTAACGCTGCCTTAACGATGAGAGATATAGGTATGATTGAGTTCTAGAGAAAAGTTGTATAGCTTGATAATGCCTACAAAAAAGTCAGCGACAGCATATGTCTACCTTTTATATTTAAGTAACAAAAAGTAGTATTTTATATTGAAAAAATAATTTAAAGAGACAGGTCATGTTTATTGGTCATATTATCAACAATTATGAACTATTATCAAAATAAGTAAATTTATCGTCTCAAGTGTTTGAAACAAAAGACTTTTCCCTTTTACTGCATATAATTTCCCTTTTACTGCATAAATAGTTAAAGAGATAATACGCTCACAAATAAGACACTCGCAAGAAGACACTCACAAATAACGGTATTATAGTCAAATTGGCATGCAAATACATACATACATATGCAGTAAAAATATAACCCTTCTTTTGGCAGTCAGGAAATAAATCATAGCACTCAGTACTAACCGAACAACGCTCATAATTTTATCACAAGTAAAAAGTTTTACCGCCCAACGAAGTGGGCACGGGTCAGCTAGTCTTAAATAACAGGCCTTGGTACGAGACCTTGTCGAACGCCTGCTGTACGTCCAGGAATACAACCGAGCAATACTCCTTGGACGGGATAGCCCTGTTTCCTGGGGGATGTGTGGGCTCACCTCTGATTTTCAAGGAAATCTTTTCAAAACCAAGGGTGGCCCTGTAGTCGTTATTCCGAAGGGTCTCCACAGAAGGCTCGTCAATTGAGAAGGTCACGTGGTGTCCATTATTTTCTTCCCTGCTGTTAAGTATTTTCCAGTATTCTGGAAATATGCCTTCGTTCTGGTTTGTCAGCAGACTTAGGGCGTCCTTTATGTTCGCCGCATCGCTGCTGAGGAAGAACGTTGTGCAAACTAGTGGCTTAGGCATTTCGCTTTCCGTCATGATTGACAGCTTTGCCTCGGGCCATTATCCATACAAATAACCATTGTGTTACATTTTACAGATAATTAAATATAACATGCCCGGTGGGAAAAGGATCAGGGCAACGACGATGTTGGAATGCTACAAAATTTTGGAGAAACCGGAAAACATAACTCCTGAAAATTGGAAGCTCGTGAAACTATTGGCTTGGTGCACGGAAATGGTTCGTATAACAAGTACATATTAACAGTTCGTTGACATCAACTTAAACAAAAGAGTTGCGACATTACATTAGCGGTTCTACTAATCCAAGAGCCAGCGACAAAAAAGTGCAAAAATTTTGGAAAAGCTGATAGCAAAATTGCCCATCGTGTATTATAGATAGTCCATATCTCTTGTAACAGAAATTCCTTTTTTCTGTGCGTTTGTCACATGGATTATAGAGATTGTTATTTTTCTGGGTTTTTCTATTGTATTTACATGTCCAAAAGGCGTATTTTCTACAATCTCGACTTTCCTAAATTAATCATCTTTTGGCACCTGTATGTAGTTCCCTAATAAGTCTGTGGTGTTAAGGGGCGAACACACTATCGGACGCGTCCGTCAGCCGCGGCTTATGGGCTCGACTGAATAGGTATCTGTCTAATGAATTTCTATTGAGCCGTGCAGATTATCGGACGTCAGTCGCGGACGCGACCTTGAGGCTTCGGACGTCCGATAGAGATCTATCCCAAACGACTGTACATACTGTTTAGTCGCGTCCATTAGCCGCGGCAGCGGATGCGTCCGATAGTGTGTTCGCCCCTTTAAAGGCCAATCATATTATCGGACGCGTCCGTAAGCTGCGGCTTATGGACGCGACTGAAAGGTTATCTGTGTAATGAATTTCTATTGAGCCGTGCACATTATCGGACGTCAGTCGCGGACGTCACCTTGAGGCTTCGGACGTCCGATAGAGATCTGGCAAGCCGCGTCCCAAACGACTGTGTTACGACTGTGTATACTGTTCAGTCGCGTCCATAAGCCGCGGCTTGCGGACGCGTCCGAAAATATGATTGCCCCTTTAGTCAGATGTCAATAACAGATGTTGCCAGAATAGAAATAAAATAAAATTTGCCAAATAGAGACACTTTCTACATCTCAAAATGCAACACCAACTATGCTGCCACTGCTATTATTACCAGGTATGCAGTTTTATAACAAAAACAAAAGATTGATGAAAGATAAATGGCGGTTTTCTCTATGGTGAATGCCTTCACGTCAACAACAAAGTTAATTTTAGTGCTATCCACAGACTTATTAGGGAACTAGTGTGCTAGCAAGTCCCTATTAAGTTTGTGGTGCTAGCTCATTCGCTCGGTGGATAAAATCGAGTAAATTCTTAAGGCTGATTTAAATTGAGTCAGCTACTGACTTCAAACTCAAGTCATTACAGCAATGTCGCGTCAGTGCTGACTTCAATCCTCTCCACCACACGCTCCAGCGTTACTGACACTGGAGTCAATATTTGGTCAGTCGCTGGCACTGCATTGTGGAGAGACGTCGCATCGTATTAATACTATTATTACTTTTACAAACAGGCAGCGGAATTATTGCAGTATAGGTACCTACCTTTCTCAGAAATCGAAAAAACAAAGAAATACTACTAGGTTAGATCATTGTAATGCTAAATGTGAAAGAAAAAAGCTTCGGACGCGTAAATTTTCGAAACCAAATTTATATACAAAAAAAAAAAAAAATTTTTTTTTACCTCAGTTTTTAAGGTTGTTTTAAAAAGACCTAACCTAACCTAACCTAACCTACCGCCAAATAGGTGTTTATGTATTATTTTAAAAAAAAAACTACCGAAATGTATGGGTTTGGCGCTTTTTTGAATGCCTATATCTCGCTTATTTATTGAGACCGAATAAATATTATTGCAGATTCGGAATCAGCGTGGTGAATATAGTCTGGTGACGTTAAAAAATCAACAATCTAGAAGAGGTACCTATACTGCAATAATACCCAGGCAGCATAATTGCTGATATGTCTGAATATTACTGAGTACAATTACAATTTCTGTTTAAGATATGCGTCTAATCTATTTTTGAATATGTTTACACTACACACTTCACCACTTCAGCAGGTAAACTATTCCACTGGTCCACAATTCGGTTGGTTAGGAAATGTTTCGTGGGATTCATGTGGATTCGTGTTTTATCCAGCTTAAAGTTGTGTCCTCGCAGATGATGCTTGTAGTTTCGCTTGAAGATTGACGGCAATTAGGGGCAATTGTAGCATCCGTTCAGGATCTTATGTCTCAATGAGGTCACCCCAAGCGGAGGTATATGCCATTATTGAATGTGTGGATATCAACCTCCATAAGAATATGCCAACCACCGTATCTATATCCACTCGGATAGCAAGGCAGCTCTTATGACACTAGCCTCGAATACTATTAATTCAAAGCTATTGCAAAACTGCGTATCATTACTGAATTCCCTGGGCGAAAAGAACAGGGTAATTATTAGAAGGGTTCCCGGCCATGCAAAAATCAAGAGAAATGAAAAAGCCGACGAACTTGCTAAGACAGGAGCAAAGGGAACATTATACGGCCCTAAACCTTGCTGTGGCGTACCAAAAAGCTTTGCAAACCCAATGCTCAAACAAATATGTTTAGAACAATCCGTCAACCACTGGAACAACACGCCAGGGTTGAACCAATCCAAAGCGCTAATTAAGGCTTACGACCATAAGGCGGCCCAGATTTTGATATTTTTACCGCCAACCCTCACTTGTTCAAATTGCAAGCTATTAATTATTTATTCTTATATGATTGCTAGTATTATAAGTGTCATTCTATTTGTATAGTTACGGTAATATCTTTATTAATTTTGCTTCTCAAGGCCTTGGTTTTACTGTTATGTTCATTAGTTATAAGTGAATAAACAAAATTAAAAAAAAAAATTAAAAAATCTTATTTTTATTCAACCCGATTAGAAAAATATATTTTTTAATTACTTTTTTATATTCACGCCTTGTTTAGTCAATCGAAATAATCGAGTTTTTTTTCAGTTCGGAACAGGAGGAATGATAACAGATGATATCGTCGATCAGTCAACTTATAGGAGAGGATCTCTGTGCTGGTATAAAAAACCAGAGGTCGGAAACATGGCCATTCAAGATGGAATATTGATGTTCACATCTATGTACATGATTGTCTTGAACAAATTCAGCGATAAACCTTACTACTTAAAATTGGTGGAACTGTTTGATAGGGTAAGATGTTTTCGGTCTTTCTATCTTTAGGAAAATACAATATTTATCCATACTTATTTCCGTCCGATTTTGTGCTAGGAATGGTAGGATACAACAGTCTTGAAACGCGTCGATATATTTCACTAATTATAATTGCATATAAATTAATTCAACGAACTATTTATTTGCCAGAGATACTATGTAAGTTTGAATTGTACGTACTGGAAAATTTCAAAGCGAGGAGATCGCATCTATTGTTTAATGTGCCGTACCACCGTACAAATATTTTTGTAGACAGGCCAGTGGGAAGGGTTATAGCTCTTCTTAATTCCTTACCCACAGAAATAGATATCTTTTGTATATCCCTTTGGCAGCTAAAAAGGCAACTCCCTGCTATCTCATGTTTATCATAATCTGTCTTTTATTTAGTTTTATATTTTTAAGTTTTTTTCTTGTTCAATGTTAGCATTAATTTAGTTATGTAGTCATATATTTTTAGACTTACACTATAGCTTTAATATTCAAGGGCGAATTGGATTCATCTGTAATGCCTTTGAAATTAATAAATAAATAAATATCTGCAACTTAGAAGCTCTAATAACTACCTAATCTTATCATATTATGGATAATTGGTATTTTTTAACTAAAACAGAATACTCTACAGGTGATGATGATGATGATGTTATGTGGGGGACGATTAAACGGCTTACCGCACTTCGTCCCAATGTTAGGTCAATTGTGGCTTATCCTGCCTATTCTATAGGACACAAGTTCATACTATAGATGCTGGGGTTTTCGGATCCATCTAACTCAAGATCTGAAAACCATAGGATCTATAGTATATAGTATAGGCACAGTATACGCCAGACAGTAGCTTCTCTTAGAGCAATTGCTATCAAAATTACTATCATGCATCTTGAGTCGTAAGGGCTTGGGTATGGTCGCCAGATGTCCTGCTACTCGGCCCACGCAACATCCAAACGCTCGAAAATGTCGCCAGCCTTTACCTGCGCGTAATGCTAACCAAAGGCGTTCGCCAGGAAGTACCCCTCTGCCTGCATTCCTCGCACCCTCTTCTTGCAACGCCCTGTAGCTCAAGACTAAAGCTATTGGTTGGTATATACTATGGTATAGGTAGCGAATGGTTTTACATTACATTACATTTTTCCAATTGACGGCTTAAGGCCGCTCTTGGACGTGTCAAAATAATTGGGTTAGGTAGTACGTCTCATTACTACTCTTTACTGAACATACATAGGTAGTCAAGAATTAACTACTAGATTGTCAAACTATAAATATAAATAATCGAAATAGAAGCCTAATATTTGAAGTAGTTAGTAATTCGAAAAGATACGTAGTTAAATTATTCATCTTAATACTCAAATTGTCAGTAAAATGTTAAATAATCAAATTAAATCTACGTTATGCATTTTAAACTAAAAGTACAGATATAGTACATTTTAAACTAAACTATATAGACTCGGAATTTACTGATTAGCATTGACCAGATTTAATTACTTTCTCAAACTGGGAAAATAACACCTAAAAATATTCACCACCTTCCTGACTATTTTAGTCGCTCTTGACTCGGCCTTCTCTAGAAGAGTAGGAGATATCCTTCCTAAAGTATGAGTTCCAGATCTTATAGATATGTTCCAAAATGGGTCTTACAAATGATTTATAGATTTTCTGCATCAGTTCGTCTGTAATATGGTGAAAAGCTCTCTGAATGAGGAACAATAGAGAGTTTACCTTCTTTACTATTGCAGTCACATTTTCTTCCCATAGTCTTTGGTGACTATTACGCCGAGATCATTTTGTGATTTCACAGCACGAAGACGATCGCGAGGACAGAACGAAGCATCGATTGTTAATTTCAAAATTATCTTCTCTTCATACAGATGTACCTTAATAGCTACACCGGCCAGTGCATGGACGACAAGACTGTAATCGATGGCAAACCAGATTTTGCAAGATTCAACATGGACTTCTTCCGGAGAATGGTATTGTTCAAAACGACAGAATATACGCTCTTTACTCCGGTCGAAATCGTTTTGCTATTCACTGGGAAGGCGACCGAAAAGAACATTGCCGCTATTCGTCCGGTCCTCGAAGAAATAGGAGCGTTCTTCCAAGCGCAAAACGACTACCAAGACTGCTACGACAACGCCACAAACACCGGAAAGGACGGCAACGACATTTCGCAAGGGAAGTGCACCTGGCTCGTGATTCGCGCCCTCGAGCTCGCCTCCCCGGCCGACAAGAAAACAATTCAAGAATGCTACGGCGTGGACGACGCGGACAAAGTGCAAAAAGTCAAGGATATCTACACAAAGTTGAAGATTCCAGAGGAGTTTCGAAAATACGAAGAGTCGAGCTTGGAACTGATCAAGCGCCACATCGAAAAGGTTCCAAAGGAGATTCCAAGAGAGATGTTCGACAGCATTATCCGGAAGTTCCACAAAAGGGTGTAAAATGTATTTATTTATTGAAAGTAGTGTATTGAAGAATTAAAATATTTAGTATATCGCTTACGGCATTGTGTTGGCAATATTGATTGATGGATATTCATAAATTAAGATGTTATAAATCATAAATAGAATGATCAAACGATAGAATAGAGTTATTAAACCAGAATAAAATAATGAAAAATTTGAATTTAAAATATTAATGTTTAAATTTAAATTGCTTAGCCAATCGGCTGCGTAGACAGTTAAATTATAAAGGCCCACGATTTGACCATCAAAAACCCATACACCGGACGTTGTGTAATGTAACTCATTGCCTTCTGGCTAACTCCGTAAACACATCCAGGATTTGCTGCAAAGTGTGGAAACGAATTCAAGTAAACCATTGCCTATGCGAAACATCGTCACCTGGGACTTTGACCACTGGCGAGGTGTTTATTTCGGACTTGAGCATGTGCCCAATTTTCTCACAAGTCGTCCTCCATGGTAGGTTGGTCGACGATGATTTCAGTCGATCGGGAGGGAGGTCTACAACGCCTTCCTTGACAGGCAAAGCTGACAGTCAGCTGATTGTCAACAAAAGACTATAGACAAAAATTTTCCAAAAAAAAAAACCGTTTTAATTTTTTTTTAGAAGTGCAGCAGCCATGTCATGGCAAATCTTGGAACGGGCTATCATAATTAAATATGTATACAAAATTTCGTGTCTGTGCTGTTGGCCGTTGAGGAGTCCCCTCGTCGGGAGCCAACCCTGGGTGTAGAATCAGGATATCTCCAGACGGAGATATCCTGCCTAAACTGGTAGTTAGGGGGTGAGGCTGCCCGAAGTTAACCTTTCCCAGTGACTCGCCGTAAGGTGTCTCTAGCGGGTTGCTGGTGAACTAGACAGTAGATTGTCTTGTCCCCAAGTCTTCTACGCTCATCCCACGTCTGAAAGAACGAACTATATCAGTATACCAGCCTGGGGTGACGGGTTCACCCATTGCAGTCGACACCGCCCTCCTGTAGAGTCAGGTCATGCTTACCATAAAAAATGCATTGTCATCGGCATTGAACCAACATGTAAAACTTTCAACTTCATATGATAATATTTAAGGAGTTCCCTTAATTCCTCATGGATCCCATTATCAGAACAGGATTTTCATAAAAATGGGACCAATGTGGAAATATATCCTTTCAAATAAATAAAGAATTTTCCAAATCGGATCATAAATGACGGAGTTCTGAGGTAATCAACATTTTTTTAAAAGTTGAGTTTAAAATGTAATTATATAAATGTAATCTATTTGTTTATTGCTGAATAAACTTTTTTTTCTTTTAATAAATAATTTTTTGATATTATGATATGGATTATTTCTATATCTTTTATTTAAAATCTATAGTATTTTATTTAAATTTCCTTTTGGAGTAATTTCGTTTTTAGTTTATTATCTTAGTAGTACTCTAGTGCTGATTATACTTGAAAAACCTATTAATTATTTTTTTTTTAATATTGACTATTATTGTATTTTTTTTGTTATTTGTGTTTTTTTTTTATTATTGAACAATATGTACCTTTATATAAAGTATATGTACATGTAATGAAGATATTAATAATTGTATGAGAATGAAAAATGACGCATTCCACAGTATGTACTTTTTGGAATAAATAAAATACAAACGGAGCTGCCATGGAATTCACCGACCGGAGTCGGGCCCATCAAAATACTATTTTTTTTTTTACACTTCTGGGGGGTGAGCAGTGGATTCCGGACTTACGAACCGGCTGTGGTAGGTTTAGGACAGCTGTCTTGCCACATGTGAGCGTTCACCTTACCACCCATTCGCTCCCCCTTCGAAGCCATAGAATTTGAGATGCAGAAATCGCGGTTTTAGATAATTTTTCTAGAAAGGAGTTGATTATTTTCCTGGAGAGACCAAGATCTTTAAAAAGATGAAATGAAGATTTAGATGGCAGGCCACGAGCGCCTACTTCCACCGCGTGAAGGTGAACAGTGAAGCCGTTCCGGGTGACGGCATTTGCGAGGTCATGGTATTTATTTAGTTTGTACTCGTGGTGTTTTAGGATATTTGATTCTGATAGAACAGTTAATTCTACAATAAGGGGCCATCTTCCAAGATAGATAGTAAAGAACTATATATATCTGGACGGAGGGCTGCGCATCCGAGACTTTCTGGGAATGTATACTTCTTAGAGACCAAATCAACCTCCAGAATCCAATTTGAAGCTTTCTTAATTGTTGAGAAAGGTTTTATAGTGAAATGTTTCTCACCTTTAGAGCCGTCCCGCAAAAACGGTATTGGGGGTTTGGAGGGTACTGTCAGACCCTTAATGACAAGCGTGGGATCACGAAAGAGATTGATATATTTTGTGTTCAAAGCCGCTGCAAGGGAGGGGAGCTCAGCAAGCTACTTAGCCGGTCAAGACATCAGTCAGTCAGCGGAAAGATTGATTTTTCGCACAGTTCATTTAAGATAAGGTCGTTACCCTGTTTTCGATCGGCCAATAAACTTGAATCCAGCTACATTAGTATCACTCGACCCATTATAAACGGGCTTTTTTCTAATATGTCATAATCGGATATCATAAAAACACATTTAGTTATATTAAGTATTTATATAAATATGATATTGCTTTTTGTACAAAGGCATATACTATTACTATTACATAAAAACAAGATAATTACATGTATTTTCAATAATTATTTTATTTTCAACAAACTGTTGCAAATAATAAAATAAATTAACAAATCGGTCATCGCTCAGGGGTCTATCGCAACAATAAACAATATATGACACTGAGTTTATCAGTCCGAGAGGCCTTACGAAGAAATATTTTTATCTTTATATAATAGGTATAATTGAAAGCGTGCCAATACTCGTAAATATAGCACAATCACCCGATCGCTCTTCAAATTTGGCATCAATTTAAAATATAATCATTATTATTACGTACGAAAACCAAAAGTACTCACGCGGATAACGGAAAGAGATGTCGATGTGTCGATGTGAATTTTGATAAAAATAAAATATGGAGGGTGTCAGCAATTAATAGTGTCGAATTTCAACGGAAGACGAATCATCGTATTGAAGAAAAAGAAGATACGGCTCCGGACGCCTCTTCGGAGGCCGGGCAGGCACCGAGTGTCGCCGGCTAGGGCGGCCATTATGTACAGGAAGGCGGGAAAGCGGGCCGTCAGTGTGGCTCGTCGTCGTCCGGCGCGAAGAGCGGGAGCTGGTGGGCCCGCACCAGCCGCCGGTGGGCCTCCGAGCCCACCAGCGCGGCCAGCGAGATGCCGGCGCGGTAGGCGGCCGGGACGCGCACGAATCCACTCGCCGATCTAGACGGAGACATCGAACTTCTGTCTTCGCGGACCGCACTCACCACTTGACCTGAACGAATAGAAATATACCATGAAAATAATATGTACATTTTGCCAGTGCATGTTTTAATGTCTAAATCCATTAATATTGTCTAGAACGGTGGTTTTCAACCTCTTCTCGGTGACGGCACACTTTTAGTCGAGTGCAGTGCAGTCAGAGCAATATATAACTTGACACCTTGTTTCAATACTCAATATATATACACTGCCGGCCGAAAGTTTGAGACCGCCTACATCGAGGAAGGAAAATGAAATAAACTCAAAATACGAAGCGAGAGGTTTAATTATTTATTAAAATACTTATTTACACATACATCGAGAAGAAAACAAAAAATATCAATAATTTACCTTAAAAATGCCGTTCATATTTTAAACAGATTTTTCGTCAAAAAACCCTCCCTTGCATTTTATTACTTTTTCACTAGTCTCGGCATACGAGCAATCAATTTGTCGATTGTATCTTGTGAAATATTGTTCCAGCTTTCTTGTAAAATCTTCCACGTCTTTTTGCGAGGAGGGACAACAACTGCGTATATTTCTATCGAGCTCTTCCCACAAAAGCTCAATTGGGTTGAGATCCGGGCTCTGTACACACGTACACACGTTCACACATTCACACATACACACGTACACACGTACACAAACACACATATCCATTATTTTAAAATCATATATGTACCAATAATAGGTGTGTCCTGAAAACCAGGATAAGAGATATCCTAAGGATACCACTAATTTGCAGCGTTTGTAGCTTTATTTCATAGTCTTTGTCTATTTACAGTTTTAATTTTTAATCTGTGTGTTCTTGTTTTTTTGTATATGTTTTTTATAACAAGAGCTGCAAAGAAATATTTTACAATTCAATTCAATTATTAATTTATGAAAATGTAGCCATTATTAATTTTGCCTTTCCACAGAATTAATTTATCGACGAAACCTTTTATTTCATCAGATGACATCAGCATATTCTCATTTTGACCGTGCATACTTCTCAAACAAATCCGTCACGAAAGCCAACTTTGTGCATCAAGTTGTAAAAATTACATTTCCTTACCTGATAAAGAATAACTCACAAACCTGGCAGCACACAGGAGGATACTCGCAATACACCATTGTGCCGCGGCACACCGATTAAAAAACACTGGTCTAGACTTAGGGTATCAAAATGCATTTTAATGAGAACCCGAAGCCATATATCTTTATAAATTATAGCCTATCTGTTATTCTGTTGTGTAAGCTATATTATTGTAAAGTTTCATCAAAATCCATTCAGTAGTTTTTGCGTGAAAGAGTAACAAACATCCATACAGACATACAAACTTTTGCGCTTTATAATATTAGTAGGATAGTAGGATAGAATTTAAATTTCGAATGTCAACTTCTTAGATTCTTTCCTACTTACTTGACAGTATCGTTATATATTAGATAATTCACACTATATCTTTATAAATTATAGCCTATCTGTTATTCTGATGTGTAAACTATATTATTGTAAAGTTTCATCAAAAATCCATTCAGTAGTTTTTGCGAGAAAGAGTAACAAACATCCATACATACATACAAACTTTCGCGTTTATAATATTAGTAGGATAGGCAGATAGCAAAGCTAATTTTGCATTCATTATTTTCTATTCCACCATACTATCAGGTGGCTGGTCCCACAAATCAGCCTCTATCGCTGATGTAGAATTTCTTGGAGTTGCAGATGAATTTCCTTCTCCAGCTTTAAGAAATGCACTTGCAGATTGTGGTTCTAGTTGAAGTAAAAAAATGGATGGCAGTGATTCACGGTTAAAATAACAGTTCAGTATTTTTAATAAGATTGCCCCTCTTCCGTCCCTGCTTCATCTTCAGCAGATTGAGGAGTGTAAGCCTTCCCTCATAGATTTAACGGTGGAAGCCTATTATCATTTTTCTTGCCCTTCTCTGCGTCCATAATACAGACTCCATATTCAGAAGCCACACTCTAGCATGGGCCTTATATTGGCTTTGTATGCGCTTAGGTATAGTGATGGTGTCATTATTTGGAAGGCTTTTGAATAGAATAAGGTACAAAGTGGTGTTCGCTTTTTTAACTGTTCATAGTTGTTCCAAATTTAAATTCATAGTGACAGAGTATTTTAAAAATTTCTGAACCATAAATATTAATTATAATTATTAAATGTAGTGAATAAAGTGCAATTATGCAGTCTAGATTAACCTGCGGTTGACATAGGACGCGTCCCGAATGTACTCGATCGCCGTTTGCATATCGGTTTAATTATAATGGGAAGCAAAAGTATATAGCAAAAGACCGAGTCAATGGCGGTATAACCATTCCCTACTGGGCACCCGGTTGAAGAGGTCTCAGCGGCCTAAGGTCCTAAATAGACCTAAAATGTCTGGTGCAGAAGGCAATGGGAGACCACTGCACTATATATCCCTAGTAGTTAGCAATGGAAAAGTCAAAAATAGCCGTGGCCCCGAGTGCCCGGCGGCCCTATAATGGGTCAGGGGTGCTAAGAATCCCCAGGTGGAAAACTGGACAGGGATCACCAGTACGGAACAGCTTTTTCGGATGGCGCTTTTTCGGATGGCGCAAGACCGACAAAAGTATTCAGAGCTAACGGCCAACCTCCAGTAATTGAGAGGCACTTCGAGAAGAAGAAGTTGTTATGGTTGTTACACTGTGTGTCGTTGGCTATTGTAACTCGTAAGTCCTTCTGTTAGTGTAAAAGGTTTAGGTCAACGCCAACTAGCATATATAACGCAAAAGGATTGCTCCGCCCCACATGCGTCACTCTACATTTTTCCTTGTTCAATTGAATGAGCCATTCTTTAATCCATGCATTTATTTGGTCGAGATCGCCCTGAATTTTTCGGGCGATCTTGACCAAGTCAATGCATTTTTTCAGAAGAGGATTACTGAAGAACTTGGCGTCATCGGCATAAAGGCTGGTTAATGACCTAATAGAGGATTCTAAGTCGGAGATGAACAGCAACTTGGGTTGTCGACTACAGCGGGCGAGCCCGTCACCTCAGGAAGTTTTAACGATTGGTCGTTCTATCTCCCTGGAGTGAGCGTAGAAGACTTGGGACAAAACAGTCCACCATCTAGCTACGTCACAAGCCCGTAAGAGGCCAACGCTTTAACCGCGAGATAGCCAGGAATGTTACCTGGCGGGCTGACACTCACGCCCTTACTTCCAATTGTGACCAGATTACTCCGGTCTCTCGATTGGTTCCGAGTTCGAGGTCGCTTGCGCGGTCCTCTCCCTTACGAAGCGGTGAAACGGTGTATACCGAATCTATCGCGGACCACAGCGTCCTTTGCCCGGCTGTTCACCCAGGATCGGATGGCCGATGGTCGTTTCAAGAGCAGTCGCCGTAAGGTCCGCAACCACCCCCGCTCTATAGGAAACAGTACTGCTTCCAGACTCCCCCGACTGTTAGTCAGAGTGCACAGTCGATTGGCTTACGCCGCACGGTCCGCAGACCGTCCAGGAGCGCCAGAAGTTTGATTCCCAGGGGAAACTGACCATAAGGCCAGAGTCCTACCCAGGCTCGCACTTCATGCGTGGAGGCCGTCGGATGGGTGTTGACCCGTGAGTGTGACCAACCCTGAACAGAATGGGTCTTCGTGGCCAACTCAGCAAGGGCCCATTAACTCCAAAAGTTGAACAGCAATAAGAGTGAACGAGATGCGTTGAACGAGTTGATCGAAAGTTGAACATCAATAACGAGATGAACAGCAATAAGAGTACCGGACCGAGGACTAAATGAATGATTGAATGCATTTGCCTCTTTGGACTATCCCGTTTGATACAACAAAATGAAATGACTGATTGGTTTTAAATTTCATCTTTCGTAAAATCGTGAAATCAGCTTTCGTGAAATCGTCCCATCGTCGATACTTTGAGTTGTCAAGTCACCGACCGTCGCCCGATACTGCCTTCAATTTCCGCTTTGCAATACTATAATATAATTGTGACCGATTGAAATCTGAAAATCTGACAAATGGTTTTCACTCATCCATTTGCCGTTCTACCCTGCAAACTCATAATGAAAGGCGAGGCTCACTCACCGACTACGTTCATGGAGGCCCATCGCTCGTCTCCCGGCACGGTCATCAGCGGGCCGATGTCGGAGTGAGGCCTCCAGCGACTGAGAACATCTTTCCTGCGAACGAGGAGTACGGAGTCGGAGCAAAGGCCCGCCCAGAGCGCCCCTTCCGAGACGCACTGCAGGGGGTTGGCCAGGAAGACCCCGCGTTCCGACACCCCGAAGATCATCTGGTGGTGCCAAGAGTCCGGGATGCGAGACGGATCCGACACCGATGACTGCAGATTGAGGGTCGCTATCGGCACCGCTCCTGAACAATAACAGACATATTTGTAACGTGCACACTGTCTCATTTGTCTTTTAGTTTTTTCCTTTCCTTTGCCTGGAAGGCTTCAGTGGCATCCTTCCCACAAAACAGGTATTTTTTCTATAAACTAAATGCATCTACAGCAGCCCTTGTCACACGGGTTTTTTGCTACTTTTTCAGCGAGTAAAATGTTTGACTCCTTCGTTTTAGACACCTTTTCGGGCTTCTTGTGTACAATAACTGATTTCTAGCCCTGTCCAGACCAACCACCTTTGATAGGCATACTGTCTCCTCTTACTGGCTTCAAGAAAAGTTTTCAGAGCCCGTTTCTAAATTGTTCCTCTGTCACCATCCTATACACATTCACCCCAGGTGAAACAAGTAATTCCAGCCATAATAAGAAAACACTGTCTACGAAACAATCAGTTTTACATGAAACTACAGTAAAACCCCGGATATGAAACCAAATTGACACCTGCACTCAAGTAACTCAGTTGGCCAACTGAATGGTTGGAAACAGCCCGAAGGCGGAGAGGGAGAAAGAAAGAGAGGGGGGGGGGGAGTAAGATATGAGCGGACCGGATAGCCCGCTCGCACGCCGGCAGGTTGCCAGGTGCTTAAATTATTGAGAAATTTCTGATAATTAAATGACAGACAGCTAATTGACATGATATGTCTGAGAATTTGGTCCTCTACAACCTTCGTAGTTGACATTTTTATTTGGATTAGCCGTTTGTGGGTCATAGGCATTTGCAAATGAGCATAACACACTTTTCAGCTAAAATGGTAAAATTTGCCTATTTTTGACTGCCGATTTTGGCCAAACCGCTAAAACGAATGTATTCTTTATGTATGTCATTAGACGCGCAAGTTTATGCTCTACAATTTGTATTTGCAAAATATTTAGATAGGAAGTACCGTTCAGAATTTACAAGCAAAAAACCATAAAAAGTGTCTTTTTTGTTTTTTGGCCATAGCGTCTAACGTTCCACCCAGAAACCGTCGCAAACTTACATTACTATTATTTGGGACATCCTAAGTAAAATTAAACCATTTCCAGTTTTGTCGGGATTAATTCCAAGCAAAAGTTTATAATTTGACTGGGCTTAAAAGGGGGGTGGACCCGAAGAGTAGCAGCATTCTCCTTTGGTACGATTAGCATGAATTGATAAGTAGTTATAGAATTGGCCGAATAGGAACGACGCTAGGTCCCAGCGATGACAGATAATTGCTCCTCTATGCAATAGTACTTGTTACTTTTGTATGGGAAAACAATCTGATGATATTTGCTTCGACTTCATCTATATTGATTATCATAAACAATCGAGTCTGTATTAAAAATTGATTGACAGACCTTGCACTAACCATTTCAAATGGTAGTTTATTCCACATATCCACTACTCTATTTTGCAGAATGTTCTTAACTGGATTATTTGAGTTTTTTGCTGTGAGCTTGAAGATTTGTGTTGATGTTGAATTTGTAAATATTGTTAATTGTAAGAATTTGATGTGTCAATCAGTTCCCCTCTTTGTCTTCTTCATTTAAGAGTAGTCAGTTTAAGCAATTCCAAGCAATCTTCATAATTCCCTTCGCTGCACTTTTTCCAGGAGATCTACATTTTGCATAAGTAGGGTTTCTAGAGCTGATAGCCATACTCACGAATAGGTCTCACATATGCCTTGTAAATCTTTATAAACACCTATATCGACAGATGTTAGAAAGCCTTCCTTATCAGATAGTATAGTTAACACTTTTAGCGATTGGAAGTGTGTGTTTTCTCATTTGAGATAATTAATAATTGTTATTTTGATATATTTTTGTTGCTTCTTCTCCGTCGTTCTCTCATTACTGAGGATTGTTGCCACTAGACAACAGTTTGCCTACGAGGCTCCTCCACTTGTTTTGTTGCTTAGCTGCTTCTAATTAGACTGCTTTTATTAAGCTATAAAAAGTGACAAACCGAGAGTGATCCAGTAAGCCAGCCAGTGCGATAGAGAGAAGGACCTGAGAGGCCAAGTGGGGAAAAACCGGGCCAGTACTCTGCCCTGCGATGCAATGTTCAGTCCGCTGATGAGGTCGTCGGCCGTGCAGCCGGCGACCGATCTGCTGAGGAGATATCGCGCGAGACTCGCCTCCACCGTCGCCCTCTGTCGAGTTTTAACCGAAGCCAGCACCAATTCCACGTCGACTACATTTTGCAACGCCATCTGTGGGAAAAAACATATTGCACATTTCAAGAGGTCGGTTAAGTCTCTCCTCCCCAAAGTGCAATGCTCTGATGTCATATTTATTTTACTGTATTTTTTTCAAAAGCCCAAATTAAATATTAAAAAGCTAATGCCAGACGCGCACTACGGTGCGGTCCGTTTCAGTACGTTTTTTACATCGTACACAATATTGATATATTTTTGTAGTCAGCGCAATACGGTGGATTTTTCGGACTTATTAGTAATTCGTTGTCTATGCAAGTCTCTGCTGGCGATCTGCGGAATAATTTACGCAGTGCGCAAGGTTATATAGGGTGAGTTTTAATTAACCAGCATCCTTGAAGTGGGCGGATCAGAAGGAGCAAAAAAAGCAATTGTTAATAAAAAAAATGTACACAAAATATATTTTTTTTTGTAAATTTGATCAAACTACTATTGAATAAAAGTTTACGAAGCCATGAACGCGAGCACGCTGCACCATCTAGCGGTAGGTAAAATATCGAGAATAAACATAATTCACGATATTTTACCTACCGCTAGATAGCGCAGCGTGCTGAACGTTTTTAACACTATGTAGTCAGGCATTTTCCCGCCGAGTTGCGGCGTATCGCGGGTGCTTTTTAAAATTTTTGTGGCAAAATTAGACTTTCTGTAAAATATTCATATATTACGATCTATTTGATATCTATATAATAAAAATGAGTCGGGTTTTATGTATGTTACCTAATAACTCACGAGCGCCTGGCCCGATTTGAACGATTCTTTTTTTGTTTTGTTCGTAATCATTTCGGTGTTGCTATAGGATATAAAAAAAATGGAAAATCTCTCAAAAAAGTGAGAAAAATGCAAAAAACCGAAAAATATTTTAGTACCGAGCTTGATCATAGATGGCGTTGTTTGACAAGAATAAAAATACGAAAATTCGAAAATCAAGATGGCGGCACGGTGCAAAAACTGACAGTTGACAGTAAGTTGAATTTTACGAACTTTTCATAGCGTTTTCGTGATTCTGAAGGTAACTCAACTGAATTAACTGAATTTGTGTAATTCGCGAATGTTTTGCAGGTTTTACAATCATTTTTCACAGTTATACTCTTGCACAGACGCTCCAATCTCAGCGAGGTGACCGCTCGAGCAAGACGACAAAGAGAAGTTCGACCAACTGAAAGCGATGAGCATCGCCAAGAATTGAATGAAGCGGCACGGATCCGTAATGTTGCAGTGCGAAGACGATTGAATATGAGACAAAACACATACAAAGAGGCATTCTATTATAATCTGGCGATTATGAATGCATGGAAATTGGAAAAATGGACCATTAGTGCCAATATTGCAATGCCTTTAAGTACCGCCACGAACCACTCGGTTTGTGTTGCGCAGGAGGTTAGTTAGTTAGTTAGTTATACTGGGCGTTCCTCCGAAAGTCGACATCCAGTGTGCCTATTTTGCGTTTGCGCAGGAGGTAAAATGAGATTAACGCCATTAGTTCCACTACCAGAGAAATTAGGATCGTTGGTGTCTGGAAATGCACCAGATTCTAGGCATTTTCTGCCGTACATACAATATTACAATAACTGTTTCCAAATGACTTCATTTGGTGCAACACATATTATTCGCGACAATTTTATGCCCAAATCTGAAAAAAAAGAGAAGAAATCAATGGAGAGTCAAACAAAATCGTACTGTTTACACACTTTTCTCTTCCATTTCGAACACAACGAGCACAACGAATCCATAAGTGCCAATTGATGAAACTGCTCTTTTGGAAGATAAAAAATAAACAATATTTAAATTTGTAATAATGTCAAACAACTGTCAATGAAAATTACCTAACTTAACGTCATCTGCTGCCCAACGAACAAATTCGTGGCGAGACGAAGTTCGTCGGGTTCCGCTAGTTTTTCAATAAAACTTTCAGTGTTTTACTTTAAAAAGACGTCTCCATTTATTTAGTTAGCAAAGTGTGTGTAATTCTGTTTTTTTATGTACAAAAACATTTTACTTTCTTGGGAATCTTTCTCTGCTGATAATTTTTGCAAAAAACGATGTTTCTGTCCAAGGTTCAGTGCTCCAATAATCATCTCGTCGGTCCTTGCGTACCTGTCCAATAAATATTATAAGCCCCAGAAACGTTTTCATTTCTTTAACAGTAATGTCTTTCCTATTAAGGGATTTTATAAACATCTCGAAGTTGTCTTTGTTTAGATGATAATAACTATTTGACTCCTCCACAAGGAACGCAAAAAAAATATCGTCGATAAACAAATTTTCGGCATCTACTACACGGTCAGGAACGTTTTCTGTATTTATTCCCGGCTGCCCTAGAAACTCCTCCAAAACTGGTGGATTATCTCTCGATGACCATTCTTCGCCATGATATAAAATCAGAACTAGATGATGAACTTGAAATTCTTCTTCGGGTAAGCGTTGATGGAAGAGGAATAGTATGTTCTTCACTAGAATTGTAATCGGATAAATTTTCTATGTCACTTTGGCAGGAACAATTAGACAAATTGCTAGCAAACAATTTATCGTCACTCTCGTATGTATCTTGATTCATTTTCGGGGAAAGTAAAATTATAATCTTTAGGAAAATTAAATTATAACATTCGAAAATAATATTTATCAAAAATAATACCACTCAAGAAACAAGCGGCAGTTCAAAAAAACTTAAGATTTTTCACCAACACACAATAGTACTTAGGTATTTTGTAAGAAAATTCAATAATTTCAATATTCAAAAATATATAATAAAAGCAAAATGAACCCAGAAAGACGAATATAAAACGTTCGAATGAAAGCAGTATAAAGCAGTTACTGGAGAGACGAACGAAATTGCAAAAATAAAATCCTGTGTTAAAATTATCAGGTCTATCAGGTATATCAGGTAATAAAATAATTTCAATATTCTGGCTGTTTATTTTTACCGTTATAATTTTTTGTTCCGTCTCATTGTATCGGCAGGTAGATCGGGTAACGCCGACAATAGATACCGCACAACCCCACCCGTTTAGAGCCCCTTGTTTTTTCAAAGTTTCCTGCGCCTTACCGCTTCGCGCAACAGAAAGAGTAAACACGTCTCCCGCGTTTTACTATAAAAAGGGGTATGATGAGTTTACTTGTTTCCCGAAAAGAATGTGTTAATACTATAATTTTTTAAAAAAACTCCAAAATAGGTAGGTATATATTTTTGGTCCTTTTACAAAAGTTCCTTATTTGCTTGTACTGATTCACTCTTTTGAAGCTGACAGTTAATTAAAACTCATCCTGTATGTAACACTATAGTATGGAAAAATCTATCTGGTGACGCACCGCTGCAAATCTGCAGCAATCCATAGAATATAAATTCAGAACAATTTTATTTCCGTAGCTTTCATGTGATTCTATTTTTGTTCACAGATTTAACAAAAATAAAATGCCCGGAATTTTACCGCAGTGCGCGGTAAGCATAACACTCACCAACGGCCGGACTTTCAATGTCCGGTCACATGACATATAATATCGGGGTACTCAAGCCGAAAGCTGTATCCACAAAATTTATATTAAATTGACAAAATACTGAAAGGGCGTAATATTGTAATTAATAAATAATAAATACAAATCGCACTGCCATGGAATTCGGCGAATCGAATCATAATATTATTACATGATAATAACTATATTATTACATAATATAAAATCATATTATATTACACTTCTAGCATGAGTTATTCATCTGGAATTACATCTGGAATTACATCTAAAGATAGAGATTAAAAGTACCTCAGGTAAAAAATAATTTTATTACAGCAAAAAAACCTTTGTAGTCTTTTCGTATCTGCAATGCACGGAACAGATTTAAAATTTACAAGTTGAAAAACCTCAAAATTCCTTGACTTTCCCTGATAATTCTCGTTATAATGAAATTCCCTGATAATCACCGGTTTTCCCGGTCTGTGACCACCCTGTACTTACTAAAGTGATTTTTTGGGATGGAGCTTTTTGTGATGGGAAGAAATCTTAACAAACCAATGCATTAGCAACTGCAGATGCTCCGCAGGCCGAAGTGCCCAACTGTGTGGTTTGCTTCGAACAAGCTTCCGTTTCGGACCAGAGCATACTCCGCGGCACTCGAGCAGGGGTCCCGCATTCTTCTCGGCAAGGGCCATCCTGGAGAAATTATACACTGTTAGTTATACCCTGCTATATCCTGGTATATCTTATTAGTTAGTTAGTTATACCCTGCTATATCCTATTAGAAAAGATATAAAAGATGTTTTATAAAAGGGCCACTAGAGAGAATTCCTAAACTTTTTATACATATAAAGAAAAATGCTGATATGTGACTTCTGAGGAAATGAGAAAGATAGAAAAATGAGCTTAAAATTTGTTTGAAAAATGTGCTTGAAAAAATTGAGCTTGATAAATGTGACTTCGATTTTAATGAAATAATCACTATTTAAAAAAAAAACCATTTTTCTCTAGGAAATCACATACAAGTACTCCTCTATAAACCGACACTTCACTTCTCTAGCCCTGTCAGTAATCTGGCGTTTTATACAGGCGGCTACCAAGCTCGGCAATTTCAAGCAAGAATCGGACACAAGTGACTGCTTGTCGCGGGATCAATGACCGCTATGTGCGGTAGTGTATAATACAGTATTACATACATATATGCATACAATAAAACAGCTTCTGCCGTTTAAATGCATCTTTATTACTGATTTCCGGTAATGCGGCATTTTCAGTAATCCGGCAGTGCTCTGGTCCGATATCTGCAGGATCACTGTAAAAGATCTATTTTTCCATGGCAAAAGATGGTCGATTGGTAGACCACAAAACCAGCCTCCGGATTCTGAAGCGACGATATGATACATGATTGTCGTCACTCGACGATATTTGCAATTCTGAAAGCGGTTTGACAGTCCTTCAATCGTTACAAGTAAGGTTAGGATAGACGACAGCCCTTAAGGTGTTGTCTGCATGTCGTTGTTCTAGGAGATAGCTGGGAAATGGCAATAAACATCCCCATACAGAAAAAATCACCAAAGATTACCACCCAAGATGATTGAAATTTGAATATAGCTCCGAGAAATAAGGATATTCGATTTAATAAATATAAGGACACGTTCGGAATTGCTCTTATCTCAAAGCACTGTAAGCATGCTTAAAGCCCGGTCCGAATTAAGCATACGCCGCTCACCGCTTCCGCTTGGTAAACGGCCGACCCCGGCCAATCAGAACACCATGTCGGGATGGAAATCTTGTAAGAAGTATAAAGTTCAGAGATTAGCCGACGATTCTGAAACAGAATCAGTCAAATCGTCGGATAAAGGACGATATTGAATTCAATACTGTGTCACGTTGACGTTTCGCATCCCCACTTCAGAATCCTAGGCAGTGTTGGCATTTGTTGGGTTATCATAAAAAAATGCTGTTATAATTTTGTCTACAGTAAAAAAAAAGTATAAATAAAATAAAATACAAACGGAGCTGCCATGGAATCCACCGACCAAAAATCGGGCCCATCATAAATAATTATTTCATTTCTGGGAGGTGAAGGATGGATTCCAGACTAACGACCGGCTGTGGTAGGTTTAGGACAGCTGTCTTGCCACATGTGCCACAGTAAAAAGTCTAAAACCCGTATTTTTGATACTAATATCCCGTAAGTCGAGAAATGGCAGATGGCGACCCTAGGTATGATCTCTGGAGTATCTAATGCAATGTCTTTGTAAAGTCAAACTATTACCTCATTAGAGTTATCTCGATCCTGCAAAAATGTAGCACTCTGTCTCTCGACGACCAGCTTCTTGGCCATCGTGCAGTGGAAAAGAGTGGAAGACAGATTGACTCGATCGGCGCCTAAAGTGTTTGGATGTTCGTTTGTGCTGCTACCGGGTTTGTTTGGGTAACTCCAACCGGCACTTGATTCCTGCAACTCGCCTGCAAATAAATTATTATATAGTTAATCAAAATATTTTCAAGATCGCATGGGTTTTCATTAAAAATCACATTATCGCAGATACTTTACCTCGATGTGGCTGTCTTAAAACCGCCTCGCAAGTGGGATAATTTGTCTAAAAAATTTGTCAATTACTAAAATATCGATTTTGGGGAAACATTAATTTTTCACTGATTCATGTTAGATAAAATAATAGTAATAATAAATAAATACAAATGGAGCTGCCATGGACTTTACCGACTGGAGTGGGCCCATCGTAATACACTTCTGAGGGGGTAAGCCGTGGACTCCGGGCTAACGACCAGCTGAAATAGGTTTAGGACAGCTGTCTTGCCATATGCAAGCGTTCACCTAACCATACATTCACTCCTCCCTTCGAAGCCATAGAATTTAGGATTTAAATATTGCAGTTTTAGATATTTTTTTCTGGGAAGGAGTTAATTATTTTCCTGGAGAGACCAAAATCGAGATTTTCCTGGAGAGATCAAAGAGGAGAAATGAGGATTTAGCTGGCAGGTCACGAACGCCAACTTCCACCGCGTGAAGACAATCAGGGTGACGGCGTATTTGCGAGATCATGGTAGTTATTTACTTACTTGTAGTGTTTCGCAATATTTGATTCCCATGGAATAGTTTATTCTTCAATCTTCCAAGGTAGAGTACAGAATTATATCTGGACGGAGGAATTTCATCAAGACTTTCAAAGGATTGATACTGCTTAGAGATCAAATCGACCTCCAGAATCCAATCTGAAGCTTTCTTGATTATTGAGAAAGTTTTTGTAGTGGAATGTTTTTTTACCTTTAAAGCCATAATTCACAATCTGTATGCTGTTGCCTTGCAGGCAGCTAGAGTACCTATGTCTAGCTGTGCAATGACTATTGCTACAAAAGGGACATGAATTATTCTGAGAATAGCTCTGAGGAGCGAGGTTGCTGTGGGAGGGGTTCTAGAAGAGTATGCTGAAATGCATATAAATAAAATTTCAGCATCTCTATCATCCAATCATACAACATTACCTTCCAGTGCATTGGAGGAGGAATGCAAAAGTCGCCAATTGTTGGCTGACTGCTTGATTGTAAAAGTCCCCAAACGTCACCGTTCCGGGTGACGATATTTGCAAGATCATGATATTTATTTAATTTGTACTCATGGTCTTTTGGTATGTTTGATTCCCATGGAACAGTTAATTCTACAATAAGAGCTATCTTCTGAAATATGGAACACAGTTATATCTGGACGGAAGGCTGTGCATTCGAGACTTTCAGGGAATTGACACTGCTTAGAGACCGAATCAACCTCCAGAATCCAGAATATTTATGTCACCCAAATTGCATTAGTGTGCTAAGTTTCAAATTGTTACGACAATTATAAGTGGTGAAAAGTGAGTTGTAACATTGCATTACAGTTAAAGGTCAAGCTAATCAAGCATGTCGAATAAGATTAATAACCTCACCTTCATAGCCTTCCGATGGAGAAATCAAATCTCCCGTTGTGTTATGGTGGTAGTCCACCTCCCAATGCGTCGGCCAGTCGACGGTAGTCCTGCGAACGTATATTACTTCCCCGGAGACGGTCGTGTGCGGAATCAGCGATCCTTTCAGCGAGTAAACCGGCTCATCCTGCGCAACGTCCGCACTCGGTTTCGGATCCGGAACGGGAACGTCAGGTTCTGGGACGTTCGGTTCCGAGAGATTGCGCTCCGGCTCGGGAGATTCAACCAGACACTGTTTGCTCGTTGACGGTTGGTCGTTGATGTTGTACGCCTCGGTCGGGGGGTTTTCTTTAGGGGGCGGCGGTTCGTTTACTTCGAGGTTGTTGACTGATTTCGGAGCCGAGACAGCGTCCAGGTCTAGATCGAGACTCGATTCGTCGTTCGTGTCGACTTCGCAGGACGGGCCAGGGTCGAAATCCATTTCTAGATAGTCCATATCGGGGGACGAGGCGCCGGACGCGCGCACTTCGGGCAGCGGCTCGGGACGGACGCCGAAAAGCGGCGGCGCAGGCAGATGACTGTTGTCCGCCTCCAAGCCCATGTCGAGACTGAAAAACGAGCTGGGCAAATCGGCGAGGTGCTCCCCGCCACGGTATGTGTATATGCAACCGTCTTCAGACCCGAGCGAATAGTCATCGTTACCTGTATCGCTCGATGAATCCGCATCTGTTACATTCGCCCGTTTCTTGCGCAGCGGTCGCTTGCGGTTCGGTTTCGCAGGCTTTGCGCATTTTGCCTCTTTCTCTAAAGACGATTCCGAAGAACGATGCCCATTCGCACCGCTGCCCGAAGGAACGTTTATATTATAATCACTGTGATTCGGTTTCTCGATCGACCGACCGTTCGACACAATCTCTGATTCGATATTATTCAAATTACCGGACGTGCCAGCATCCGTGTTATTTACCTTCACATTATAATCATCGTTCACTCCGTACAAATTCGTCTTCTCATTTCTAGACATCCTATTAGAACTCAAATTACAAAATTCGCAAGAAACCGTATCACCACCATGTCCCGACGAATTATTGTTGAGCCTCAAAGAATTGTTGTATTTGCTGGTGGTAATTTCGTTTTCGTTGGAATCCGCAGAGTCCCGATTCAGACTTCCGTTCAAGGGCCGCATTTGTTTCTTCCAATCTGTATTTAATTTTTCATCTTTGTCCATTATTGCAAACACAGATCACCATCGAATAAAACTCACACTGGTTATTTTCTACGCGCGCATAATATACTACACGCATATAATCACTGCCGGAAAGCGCAAATCAACAATCAAAACATTATATATAAAAATAAGTAAATAACGCAGCAGCAGCAAACACGCAGCCCTGAGTTTCCGACCACTGTTTCCGACCGAAACCGACAGATAGGGATGTACCATTGATTCGAGCATTTGATTAGAAAAGTTGACATTAGATGTGCATATTTTACGTATAAATCATTGTGAGAAATCTTTACAGCTATTTTAGCTAATTCATGTGTATCCAAATATCAATTTTTTTTAATCAACTGAATCGAGTTGAGCTACTCGAGCTATGAAAAAATCTGGGAAATTGATACATTTTTCCAAAACGAAAATATATTTTAATAACAACCATTGATGAATATTTTACTACTGCTGTTTTGGTTATTTCATGTGTATCCAAATATAACTTTATTTCTAATCAACCAGATCGATTTGGGTCCCATCGATTTGAGCTACTCGAGCTATAAAAAAAATCAAGAATCGAAACATTCTTCCAAAACGAAAATATTTCCCTAGTGACAGCAGGGCTGAGCTACATAAAATAACCCAACATTTTTTTATTAAAACAAACTGCCGTACTCGTTTATTCGTTTTCTTCGATGGCCCTGTATTTATAAATGTGGTCAAATTTTACATAATAATTTGATACAATCTAGGTAAATCGTTACATATTTCTTTTATTTCGGTTTCATCGTTACACTCTACGTTAGACAAAACCGCAAAAGTCAAAGTACGGCAGACATTCGAGGCAGCAAAAACTAGCCCACAGTTTTCTTATTCGAAAAATGACATCTCTCGCATGAATCGTCGAGCATTGTTCGTTTTGGTTTTGCTTACGAAAAAAACAGTTTCCTCGATTTGCGCGTAATTACTGTCGATCCCGTTGTGTTTATTGTGATTCTCCCCGCCGTCGATTTTCCTATTTCGAGATGTCGTACGCCTATCTGTTCAAATACATCATAATTGGCGATACAGGTGAGATATCGATCCGCGAATCGTCTCGATTTTAGGGCGTAAAATGCGTTTTTGCAACTAAAATTCCTTTGTTCTATTGTTGGACATATGTTTTTGACGGTAATTAAAGCGAGTGCGTCGCTGGGTCGAGCCAGAAATGATGTAATCTGGCCAGGGGGATTGTTTTCGCAGAACAGCTGTTGTTGTAAATGTAAATAATTCGTTGCAGGTGTCGGAAAATCGTGTCTGCTGCTTCAGTTCACCGATAAACGCTTCCAGCCCGTTCACGATCTCACCATTGGAGTGGAATTTGGGGCGCGGATGATAACAATTGATGGCAAACAAATCAAATTGCAGATTTGGGATACGGCAGGGCAGGAAGCTTTTAGGTATGTAAACAGACATGCTTAGATTGGTTATGGGGGTTTTGCACGGGTCGATTTTAGCCGTGCAGCAAGTCATTAGTCACATCGCCTGTCAAAGGAATCCATGGACATGGGTGTTTTTCATAACAATAAAAACAATTCAATTATTTTTATTCATTGTTCTTGATGTGGGCGCTGATGAGCGAGCGCAGCGCAGACCAACCATCTATTTGCAGCAAGCGATCGCCTGTGACAGCATTTGCACAGTCGATTTTGGTCACCGTCAGCATGCGGGCGGTCGCCTCGGCCAAAAGTTGGATACTAATCTACTTTAGGGCTTGCGACTTTATTCACTTGCGGCCTAGCCGAATTGCCATTTAGACGGTCGATTTTCGCCTTGCGGCAATAATCGTGTGGTAAGAGTCTCCCTTGTAAACGCGAGCATGACATAGATACTTTGCTAAAAATGTTTTACTGACTACTTTGGGATTCCAAATACAATGTCAATTTGGTGTGGTTGAACCGCATTTGTACCATACAGGACAATGGACATTTTAGTATGAAAGGTGTACCCAAAGTGTAACAAATAGGGACATATACCAACTAATTGTGCTTGTACAAAGAACTAATAATATCAAAGTTCAACTCATTAATCTATGTCGTATTGGAATTATACACATATAGTTTAATACACTTTATACAGATAAAGTTTTATATATCTGGATGATTTTGTGAAATAAACTAGTTAATAAATCTTGCTAAATTGGGTTTATTACCTAAATAGGGTTTATGGTAAGTCATTATTTAAATCAACAGTTCAACTAAAATCCAGTATCGCAGCCCGAAAATAAAAACGAAATCTTATGAAAACAGAAAACATTCAAAACGACTTTAGTATGGAGGATTGAAAACGGCCCAAAATGTTACCCACCAGATATACACTGAGTATGTATCTCTGTCTTGCTTATTTACTTTTTCTCTTTTATCCATAAACTTGTTTACGACTGTCAAAGAATGCCAACGGCACAGATGCAAAAACTTACCTGACACCCGCACATTGATCATCAATCTTTATCTTATTTATTGGCTGTTTCTATTTCATCCATTAATATATTTACCGCATTTTTCTTTTGGGATAAGATAAAAGTACTCACTCGGTACTATGTAGTTATTTTGGTATTGACATAGGTATATAGATTGTGTTATTTTCTATACATTTTATCTATATAATTGATATATAAATAATATAAAGAACTTATTGTTTGAATAAAACTAAGTAAATAAGGTATTTTATTAGGCGTATAAATAAGTTCGAGCAGTTTTTTTTCAAAAATTGAAGCTTTATTGTGAAGAATTGGTTATACATTCAATGTTCAAAGTATTGTCCGTCGCTAGCCACTACTTTTTCCCATCTTTCTGGCAATTGACGGATCCCATCGTGAAAAAAGGCTGGCCTCTTTGGCCGCTATCCAAGCATCGATCCATTTTTTGACTTCATCGTAATTGGAGAAGTGCTGGTCAGCCAGGCCATGTTGCATCGATCAAAAGAGATGGTAATCGGAAGGAGCAATGTCTGGGCTATACGGCGGGTGGAGTAGGATTTCCCATTTGAGCATTTCTAACTACGTTGTATCGGGCGCCGCAACATGTGGCCGAGCATCAATTGTAGCATGTTGCAAAATAACTTTGTTGAGTCTGTCGGCGTATTGCGGCTGTTTTTCTCCCAATGCTCGGCTCAAACGCATCAATTGTCATCAGTAGACCTCCCCTGTAATCCTTTCGTTCGATTGTATCAGGTCATAATACACCACACCCAGCTGGTCCCACCAAATTCACAGCATGATCTTCTCGCCATGAATATTCTGCTTGGCAGTTGATGAGGCATGGCTGGGGTATCTATATGTTGCCCGATGTTATGGATTATCGTATTGGACCGACTTTTCATCGCCAGTCAGAAGTAATCCCGATACCGAAAATATATGCAGTTTTCTCCGCTATTTCTTTATAGTAAGGATATATATAGGATAGGATATATATATATATATATATATATATATATATATATATATATATATATATATATATATATATATATATATATATATATATATATATATATATATATATATATATATATATATATTGGCCAGTTTTTTTTACGTATTGCTGACCATATGCTCGTTAGAGGTAAAAAAAAGTTCTTGCCAACATCAGATAGCTACAAAAATATCCCTTTCAGGCCCAAAACTTTTTTTTTCTAAAACTGTTTTTTTTTTGCACAGCAAAGGAAGGGGTGCCTAAGTGGTTACGGTGCGAAAATTATATTTTATTGCATTGCGCAATTCATGCACGATCGCTTGGCGCAGGTCTCGCCTCACGAAATTGATTCGACGAGACGCAGGGATTTTTCAAATGAATGTGAACGCATGATCAATGATGTGCACTTTATGATTAATGATGTGTAGGACGGGCCTTAAAGGGTTATACATTTTCTTTGCACCCCAATAATTGTATGATTACAAGGCCCTACACCTGTTTCGCAACTAAATGTACTTATTGCCAATGAATGTGTGGACACAACTTATATTCGAAAGCCAGCTTTTCAGTCGGTTTTGCCCCATGGCTTTTCCACGCGGTTTTACAGAACGGCTTTCCTATGAAACGCTAGTTACGGTTTTAGTAAATGTGTAAAACTTTTAACGTTTTTGTTAGAGAAAGCTCTTTTTATACAATGGGCCATATAATGTGTGGTCGTCCTTTGCACCACTGATTTATAGCCACTGCTCTTTAGAAAAACGACATGCGGATAGTTAGCTTTGCGGTTGCCTAGCTACATGCAAAGTTTTGTTTACGTTTCATATCGGCTTTTGTGGGACGGGTTTTAGGTACCTCCGAAATCCCCAATTTTCTTTTTTTTCTATATAGTAGTAGTAAACGGAGTGGGGGGCTTGTTTCCAGACCTTGATGTCACCTGGATCTATAAGATCTTTTGTAACTACCCACTTTGTGGTTAGGTCGGTGGTCAGCTAGTAGCCCAATACTGCTTACCAGTCCAAGTAGATCACTGACCTTCAAGTTGGGCAGATCGCTGGGTTCGAGAAAGGCTCTTCCCAGTAAACTGTGTCTTTTTGCGGCGAGGCCTGGGCAGCGACCAACGATGTGTATGCTGTCTTCAGGTTCTTCGCCACATATTCGGCAGTCCTTGCTCTCTGTCAAGCCAAGGTTGAATAGATGTGCTCTAAGGGTCGTGTGCCCGGTGAGGAGACCGATAGTGGTTCTAAGGTTCTTTTTGCTCATGTGAAGTAGGGCCTTGGTTTTCTTTTGTAGTGGTTGCTCCATCATGGCTTTTGCCTGGTGACATCCCTGGCTCTGTTTCCAGGATGGCCGATGTTCCTGCTCCAAGCAGTCCCTGATGATTTTCTTTTCTATATAATTAAGTGTAAAAAGTATAATTTAAAAACAAATGAACTTAGTAAACAAGCATCTAGAACGAAATCTTTATAGTTCCACATTTTAGTTTTATTGATATCTCATAAAAAAACGCTTTTGGGACACACATGCTGCGTGTGACTTTTGGAGTGCGACCACTGCAGAATTATGCAATTTCCAGGTCAATTACTCGCTCGTACTACAGAGGTGCTGCCGGCGCTCTCCTGGTTTACGATATCACCCGAAGGGAGACATTCAACCATCTGACGACTTGGCTGGAAGACGCTCGCCAACATTCCAACTCCAATATGGTTATCATGCTTATTGGTAACAAGAGGTTTGTATTTTATGTAAACGACTAATTAAGCTATTCTCTGTTACATAGTTATTCATTATTCTCTAGATATTGTTTAATACATATGCATAGTTTGTACAAAAAGTATCCAACCTTATAGTGCAAAAAACAGTACGGTTGGATAAAGCCCAGGCACTGAAATGCTTGCATGGGCCAAACATCGTTTAATAATCTCGAGCGAGAATAGCAGTCAGAAAGCAAGGACCAGCTTGTATAATGGTTTTGTCCGTAATGACTACTGGAGGTCGCTGTCCACTCGTTTTCGTCGACACGGGTGAAGGTTAATGACAACAACAACAAGACTATCTCGAAAAGGTCCTAAAAGGAACATTGATACCTTGGGCATGTAAATAGTTCAGAGCCAGGCCATGGGTATTCCAGCCTGTTATTTCCAGCCTGTTATTCCAGCCATGGGTATTTCCATAAAGCCCTTGAGAATTAAAAAAATCTTTGCGAGAATGTTCCGAGGTTCATTTCGACCTAAAGTCCCTTTTCATCAGACGCCAATCTGCTGGATTTTCCATTTTGAGCATTTTGGAGGCTAGAGTGTTCACTAAAAACCCCCATAGATTTGATGCGCTCAAGGCGTGTCTTTGCCGAGAATAGCAGCAAATCCCGCAGGCCCACATTCATGTAGCATGTGATGCGTTTTACACCAGACAACATTATCACCCAACAAAGGTGATTATATCAATGATTTCAGTAGGCTTAGTTCAGCTTTTTTAGATAATGTAAAGGAGGATGCCACAAAGCATCCCCACCGACCAATAACGACTGGACAAGTCGTTGCAAAGCTCTTTTCATTACTCATTTGTTACTACGGCGATCAGTCTCAAATCATCATGGGAAAAAAGTTACAGCTGAAACAAAAACCTGTGTCATTATCTAAAAAATCGTTTGTTACAGTAAAACATTGGTATTACGTCTTAGTGTCAGAATAACAAACTAATCGTCAAATATAAAAACTGGTAATGCAACCATAATGAATCACATTTGATACTTCGTCGGTTCCTCTCGAAAAAAGTTATTGCAACGCTTGGTGGCGTGGCATGGCTCCGCATATTCTGCCGGTTATAAATGGCAATTTTTTTATACTTTATGTTAGTCGGTAACTGAGTTTTTAGTTACCGGCAGCGGATGCCGGTAACTAAAAACTCTGTTACGGAAGGTAAAATATCGCTAATATTGTTTATTAGCAATAATTTACCTACCGCTGGATGGCGCCACACGCTCAACACATCTTAAATTTTTTTTAATAGATAAAATTTTGCAAATTTGACAAAAAAAAAACAATTTTACTTTCCTGTCAAGGAAAGTATTGTGGACGCACTTCGTGTGTATTCTCCGACGATAGCGCCGAAACGCTTCATCTTCATCTGATTGAACTGAAATTTGGCATGCAGGCATCATTTAGTCATGTCATGAGCTGAGAAGATTGTGGTTGAAATCTGTCCACCCAGGGTTGGCTCCCGACGCGGGGACTCCTCAACGGTCAACAGCAGAGACCCAAAATTTTGTGTACGCATTCAATTATGATAGCAGTTTCCAAGTTACACCATGACATGGCTGATGTACCCTGGGTTGGCTCCCGACGAGGGGACTCCTCAACGGTCAACAGCAGACACAAAATTCAAAAAATCGGAAAAGTCGAAAAAGTTGAAGTTGATTTCGATTTTCGAGGGTTAAAGGGTGGCGCTAGGTTGGGCGCATGGGGGTTGTGGTAGGATTTATGATATTAATATTCAGATGAATTAAGTTCCTGGCTACTTGATAGAAAAGTCTTGGGGCGACACAACCGATTTTTTTTTATTACCCAAAAATTTGCATCAAAGTTGCTGACTTGCTTACTGATTCAGCCCCTTCAAGGATGTAGGTAACTAAAAATTCAACCTGTATAATGATACAGGTTTTAATTTTAGCTGTAACTTTTTTCTCCAATAATTTGAGACTAGACCGCCATAGTAACAAATGTCATTCATGAAAAGAGCTTTCTAACGACATATGTCTGCGGTCGGTGGGGACGCGTTCCAAATATTTGTGCCCATCCTTTGCAATAGTATCTAAAATTTTCAAATAAAATATTGAAAGGAGACACAAGTAGGTATGGCATTTTTCCGTAGTAACAAATAAGCCCTTGTACCTGTAGCATACGTAGCTTATATTAAAATGGAACTTCAGGTGTACATTCATATGTCTTCTGCATAATATTTTTTTCAATTTAAAGAATGTTCGATTTAAGAATTCAATTCAAAGCATGCTCAATGCTTATATCACAGTTGTTAACCCCTCGCGTACCAGACGGCCCGAAACGTCCAGAATTGATATTTACCGTCGAACCCCAGACGGCCCGAAATGGCCAGGCGAGGCCGACCGCTAATTATGTTAGTACAACTTTGACTAATAATTATGAATAATCTTTATTGCTTTACATAACGACGTTACAAATATCTAATAGCAAATTTCAATAGGAACATAAAACAGGTCTTTTTTAGACGATCGGTGTGACAGTTTCGGAGTAATCGTTTTTTTTCTGAAACGCCATCTTTTTTTTGAGACTCGCGAATTTCTTACGGGCCGTAAGGCACACATTAAAATTCAAACCGCGGGCCGCGAGGGGTTAAATTGTAACCGGGGTAAACGATTTGGTCAGTCATCTGAAATGTAATTTTTTTTGTTGTTTTCATTTTAGTGACTTAGAATCGAGAAGAGAGGTTAAGAAGGAGGAAGGCGACGCATTTGCCAGAGAACACGGACTAGTATTTATGGAAACGTCCGCAAAGACTGCAGCCAACGTCGAGGAGGCCTTCATCAAAACTGCTAAAGAAATCTACGAGAAAATTCAGGAGGGCGTATTTGACATCAACAATGAGGTATATTTTAAATTTTATTAACTGACGTTTCTATTTTTATTAATTGAGCTAAACATTTCATCGTGTTGTTTATGCTAGCATGAATCGAATGCCATTTAAGACTTTCTTCCAAAAAACGTATATAAAAGGAATTCAATCCACGCATATCCACGTGCCATTTTTTTTACAATATTGAGAAGCTCATTTTTTTGTTTTGTTTTGGTAGTCTTTATTCATAAAAAAGATACAAATTACATGTCACAGCCACTAAGGCTAGTGCCTTTTCAGTGGGTAAATTTGTACGACAAACATGGAACATGGCTGCCATGCTCTTTTGTGAAGACGGCTGTGCAGTTGCATTTTCAAACAAATCAAGTAAAAAAGATTGGCATGAATAATATAAAAAAACGCCAAAATTCAAATCCATGACAAACTCAATGGGGATGTGTCTGCAAAACTTTTTAATTGGCGCTAGCGGCGACTGGCAAAGGCGACCGGACCAAAGAAATGTGAAGTCAGCGAGCGAGTGATATGCGACGTGCGGTGCGTCGCTCATTTCCTACCTCTTTAGGCCAGTCGGCGCTGTGCCCTCTAGAGGGAGAAAAAGTGTTGGCAAAGATCCCCATCATCATCATAATGATTTTTTTATTTTTTAGGCAAACGGCATCAAAATTGGGCCGCAGCATTCCCCGGTGGGCAATGCAGGTGCCGGTGGTGCCGGCAGCGCGGGCGGGGCGGCCGGTGGTGGATGCTGTTAGGAATTACCGACTTGTTAACCCTGCTTGTCAACCTTGAAAAATAAATATCAGTTTGACTGTTTAAGCGGTCATGTAAGCACAGAATAACTACGACTATGGTTTTATATATACTTTAAATAATACCATGTTAAGCAGACCTAATTAATGAACAAGCAGGTGTTAGACACAAGTGTTTTCTACTTTGCCTCCACCTTAACTATATTTATAATGAATGTACGAGTCATTTTAGAATTATTATTAAATAAAAAAAATCTATTATAAGGATTTTGTATGCTTAAACATAAGTCGTGGATTTAAGATTTTGACGGTCTCATCTGAACTTAAAACGGTAGCTAAATATTCAAATAATGCACAATATGGTATCCATGAAATAACGTTGCAATTAAAGACAAACGCCATTATCCCGCTCTGTAGTTAACGTAAAGAAATGTGCAATTCAACATAAGAATAGACCCGTAAGAAGACTCAGTAAAAAAGCTATTTCTGCGACAATTTTTTAAGTAATTCCTCCTCAAAATGAAGGACAGTGATAAAAATTGAATGCCGTTTCAAAAATGTATGCTCTTAAGTAACGAGTTTCAAGTTACGCTAATCACAGTAATATATTAATGAAGGATAATCACTATTCTCTATGTTTAAGGCAGACAGTTTCAGCTTATACGTATTTGTAAATTTAAGGTATGGTATACTGAAAAAGACAAAAATGCTGTTATGTGATAAAATCAGCTGTATGTTATCGAATACGACCGTTTCTTATTTAAATGTTGATCCCAATTAGATGAAATTGACTAAGAAACCGTCATATTCATTGCAGCCATTCTGTGGTTTTTTTTATTTAAAATACTGACTGTAAATAAATTCTTCCGTGTACTTACAGAGATTGTTTTGTTAAAGTATCATACTAATTTGCCAAAGAGCATCTCAATCAAAACAATGTACCTATCTATATTTTTTATTTATTAATCAAAACAAAATATATGAATATCTGGTATGTTGTGGTACTTTTTAGTATGTAAGACACGTTTTGTCGAGTAAATATGTTGCAAGTATAAATAGTTTTTTGTTATATATTTTCCCTTCTACTCGCTATTGCAAATCTTGAAAAAAAAACGGCTGAATAACAATGAAATTGAACACCCAAAGTTTGAAATGCAGATTTTTTCTATAAAAACACGGTAAATTCGGAAGAATGATGAAAAAGTGCTCTATTCAAAGTATGATGCTCCATCGCTTGTTTGTTATACATTTTTCCTATCTTTCGGGCAATTTATGAATACCATGCCAGTAAAAATCTTCCCCTTTTGCTGCGAACCATTCATCGAGCCATTTTTTTACATCTTCATACAAACCAAACAGCAAGTGCGTGACCCGTCGATGCAATCAAGTAGTAATCGGAAGGAGCCAAATCTAGTGAGTAAGGCGCATGGGGTAGAACTTCACGGTTGAGTGCTTCCAACGTATCGCAAATCAACGTATTGCAATTTCTTATTCTTCAACATGGAAAAATAGCTTATGTATACCCCTTTCTACCTAAATTTAGAAGCTAACTATGAATTTGTTGCTAAAAAAGATTTATTACATTTTTCAACTTTATTGCAGGCTCGAGGAGCTATAAAAAGATAATGCCGCTGAGCAAATGCGGTTCTCGTTTTAGAGACATGGAATTGTTCAATAGTTGCTGATCTGGTGATAGGAGGATCTGGTCACTTGTGTGCTGAGATTTTTATGGAAATGATTGATGATACTCTTTATATAAAGCTGCCTAATATTGAGGATGTTTGCTTTGTTATATAGGATTCCGGCTTGCGGCTTATTGTCATAGACCTGCTACTTCAGAAAACCCCACAAGAAAAAGTCTAGCTGGGTCAAATCGCACAATCTTGGTGGCCAATTTACGTCACCTCCGCGAGAGATAACCATGCACTAACGAACACTCATTTCGATAATAAAGTTTTAACACAGTAAATATATTAGCTAAAGCAGTATATAAACTAGGCCCATTTGTTGAAATAAATACCTACGCTCCATTGGAGCGCTAGGGGTGTCACTTTATTTTTTGTAAAAATGAAAACTTATGTTTAATTATTAACAAAAACATTTATTTGGCGGTACAGTTTCAATGACAGTGCATTTTTATGGCATGATCATGACCTGATTTTACAGCCAGGATCGGCTACTGACAAGGATACTCTTCCACTGTCAACAGTACCGGCACACAATTTTGTATACGAATTCAATTATGACAGCCCATTCTAAATTTCACCACGACATGGCTGCTGCAGCCAGGGTTGGCTCCCGACGAGGGGACTCCTCAACGGTGAACAGCACAGAAACGAAATGTTGTATACGCATTTAATTATGAAAGCCCGTTCCAAGTTTCACCGCGACAGGGCTGATGCACCCAGGGTTGGCTTCCAACGAGGGGACTCCTCAACGGTCAACAGCACAAACACGAAATTCTGTATAGCATTCAATTATGATAGGCCGTTCTAAGTTCCACTATGACATGCCGCATCCAGGGTTGGTTCGGGACAGATATTTTAATAAAAACTTATTTTTAATTGCACATCAAAAAAAGGATCATCAATTTACACTTATCAATTAAATAATTTTATATATCAAAAATACTGATTGCATATCAATTTAACCAGGGCAATAAATACAAACGGAGCTGCCATGGAATTCACCGACCGGAGTCGGGCCCATCATAATACTATTTTTTTTTTTACACTTCTGGGGGGTGAGCAGTGGATTCCGGACTTACGAACCGGCTGTGGTAAGTTTAGGACAGCTGTCTTGCCACATGTGAGCGTACACTTTACCACCCATTCACTCCCCCTTCGAAGCCATAGAATTTGAGATGCAAATCGCAGTTTTAGATAATTTTTCTAAGACAGAGTTGATTATTTTTCTGGAAAGGCCAAGATCTTTAAAGAGGTGAAATAGAGATTTAGCTGGCAGGCCACGAGCGCCAACTTCCACCGCGTGAAGGTGAACAGTGAAGCCGTTCCGGGTTACGGCATTTGCAAGATCATGGTATTTATTTAATTTGTACTCGTGGTCTTTTGGGATATTTGATTCCCATGGAACAGTTAATTCTACAATAAGAGCCACCTTCCGAGATACAGAGTAAAGAGTTATATCTGGACGGAGGGCTGTGCATCCGAGACTTTCAGTAAATAAATACAAACGGAGCTGCCATGGAATTCACCGACCGGAGTCGGGCCCATCATAATACTATTTTTTTTACACTTCTGGGGGGTGAGCAGTGGATTCCGGACTTACGAACCGGCTGTGGTAGGTTTAGGACAGCTGTCTTGCCACATGTGAGCGTTCACCTTGCCACCCATTCACTCCCCCTTCGAAGCCATAGAATTTGAGATGCGCAAATCGCAGTTTTAGATAATTTTTCTAAGAAAGAGTTGATTATTTTTCTGGAAAGGCCAAGATCTTTAAAGAGGTGAAATAGAGATTTAGCTGGCAGGCCACGAGCGCCAACTTCCACCGCGTGAAGGTGAACAGTGAAGCCGTTCCGGGTTACGGCATTTGCAAGATCATGGTATTTATTTAATTTGTACTCGTGGTCTTTTGGGATATTTGATTCCCATGGAACAGTTAATTCTACGATAAGAGCCACCTTCCGAGATAGAGAGTAAAGAGTTATATCTGGACGGAGGGCTGTGCATCCGAGACTTTCAGGGAATTTATACTGCTTAGAGACCGAATCAACCTCCAGAATCCAATCTGTAGCTTTCTCGATTATTGAGAAAGGTTTTGTAGTTAAATGTTTTTTGCCTTTAGAGCCATCCCGCACAAACTGTATTGGGGGTTTGGAGGATACTGTCAAACCCTTGTTGGCACGAGCCACTGAGAGACTAATTACCTCGCGAATAACAGCGAGAACTTTGTCATGGCGGTAAGTGTACCGTCCTTGATCTAAGGCCACCTTGCAGCCAGCTAGAATGTGCCTAGCTGTGCAAGGGGTATTGCTACAGAGGGGACAAGAACTATCCTCGGCAAAGCTCCAACGAGCGAGGTTACTGGGGTCTGGAAGTGTATGCTGAAAGGCATTCAAATAAAATTTCAGCATCTCTGGCGTCCAGTCATAGAGCATTACCTTCCAGTGCATTGGAGGCGGAATGCAAAAGTCACCAATTGTTGTCCAATCATTCTGGCATTGAAGGCCAATAGCATGAGCCATACTCTTGCTGTCGTAATCTCCCCGCAAAAGAGACTTCTTCAAGTCCACGTCGCTCGTGGTTGTACTGCCATACCCCAGACCAGTGCCATTCTGGCTGATTCCAGTAAGGAACTTTTTGTGGAAGTCTACGCGGGCTTGTAGATCATTTGAATCACTACGGCCACTTATTACGTGCTTCGATATTGCCGGATCTTTGGAATTGCACAGAATCGAATTTTTGGTTATTCTGGAGTTGGCGTAGAGCAGAGAGGGCAGTTTAAGCGCTAGCCCAAAATTTTGTTTGGACCTGAAGAGAGTCGAGGGGTCAGCTGGTTTGGCTAAGGACAGCCAGGATTTTAAACTGGATTTTAAACTGGTTTTAAAAAGCCCGAATACTGGTGAATTGTAGGTTTCACTAATAAATCTTATGATTTACCATCATGACTTGGCGAATGTATTACCCAAGTTATAGTGGTAAATAGCGATACATCACGATCACAAACTTAAAATGTTGATTAAATAATTATATCTTCAGGTAAGTATTTTGCTGTGTATCAGTATTTTTGATTTTAATTTGGATTTTTTTGTTATACAAAAAGTAGACCTTTTGATTGACAGTTAAATACTACCCATAAGGGTAGTATAAAAATTAGTAACTGAAAAATACTTTCTTCTGCTGCGACACGTTCCAAATGCTTTATTATTACATTTTATAGTGTAAAAAATTCTCATTCTAATGAATAGCTTTATATATACATAATAAACTATCGGGAAACAGGGACAAGGCACTATAAAACTGATTGTGTCTATTTCTTTGTAAATTAATGCAGCTACTTTCCAGTTTATGTGTTTTCTTTGAAAACTACAGCAAAAAAATCGGCCAATAAAGATCGCGGACTGTCCGTGGCGCAAGCAACGCAGAGTAACACAAAACGCAACCTTTTGTCCCGAGGTTCCACTCGCGACTGATAGTACTGCGACAACCGCTTAGATTATTGTTGAAGCGTGCGTCGTGTGTGAGTGCGTTTGTTTCGATCGTTTGTACGTGTGCGTTTGTTTCGATCGTTTCCATACTCGATCTGACCTTATTCGAGAACCCTATACAAAGTTTTGTACATATTGAGCCTGAAATGCCTCGAGTATGCCTGACCAAGCCATATTTCCTCGTGGGATACTATGTATATTGAGGTAAAAAAACGAATAACCACAAAATTAAAGGCACATTTCATTTTATTACCAAATTCATCTAAATAATAATAATACAAATAACAAAAGTCTACGTACTATTTTAAAATCAATATCTTCATAAGACAGTTTAAAAAGCCTGCAAGTAAAACTGGATCCGAACAAGAAGCGAGACAATTCGTTCTCACCGTCAGCCCGGGGTATTTCATCTCGACGAGTTCCAGCATAGTTAAATCTAGTTGAAATTTTTCCATTATCATGTTTTGGAAACAGCAGTAAAAGAATATGTCATCATCGCTAATGTCTCCTTCTTCTGCATGCATATCGGCTAAGCTGGGAAAGAATTGAAAAGTCAGTATTTTGAAGAGTCTAAGCAGTATGTATAAGTTGGACAAGTTTTACAGCTGTGCTGAATCTGTGAATGATTAGAGTACTCCCGGAATCAACAACAATTATGAATAAAATAGTGTTGGAGAAATTTCTCAAAGTCTAACTTTCCATTCATGCTTTTTACAATATTGATGAATATTTTTAAGCACTTCTGGCCGTTTAGCTGTTAACCCTTCAGGCCTCGGCCCCTCAGCCGATTGACAAGTTGTCCCATGTCCTCATTGTCCCAAAAAAAAATTGTAAAAATTAGTAAAAAAATTGAATTATGACACTGTTTCCCCAAAACGTTAATTACTGCCAAACCACTGTACCCATAATTAAAATGAAACATTTTAACATAATAAAACATAATAAAATAAAACAAATAAAAATAAAATTAGAACGGGGGCTGTCACGCTCAATTGTGTTGTGACCGATATTGGCCAATTGGGGACTAAGGGGTTAAGTAGATTTTTGAAATATTATTTCCAAATTTTGCTGGCATTTAATTAGTGGATAATTTTACAAATTTTGTTCTCTTGTTTTTGTTTTGTTAGGTTCTTAAAATTGCAATTTTTTTTGTTGCGTCTTTTAATTTTTCATTACCACTATTTTTTTCTGCTGTTATTCCATATGACATTATGACATTTATCTAAGACTATTTCTGCCATAACTAATCTTTGTTCACGTCATTGAATATATTATATCTCATTTACAGCCCGGTGGCATAGGTGTTAGGTCGCCTGATCTTACATCGTAAGGTCCCGGGTTCGATTCCCGGCTGGGTCACCATTTTCCGTTGGGATCAAATTAACGGAATTGCGTTTTTTTCTGTCGATCGAATGCAATAACAAGACACACACTTAAACACATTTCACATGCACATATAGGTACATATAAACACTTCCTAGTAGGGTTGGTTGTAATAGATTGTCATGACAATAAACCCGCCCATTGTGAAATTTCACAATAAATAATAGAAACAAACAAAGGAAACAAAAAACATTTCAATTTGGGTGTTGTTTAACGTTGTAATCTGAAATATAATGTTACGTAAATAAGAGACGTCTAACTGTATTAGTATTAGTGGATGATTTGTAATACTGTGGGTTTTAACTACTCGAAATTTGAGAGTAGTAATGGAAACATGTCAGTTAATCCTTTGTAGACAAAAGGCTCTGTTATGAAGCCCGGGCAGTTTATTGCAGTACTGGAGTGCTGTTACTACGGCGGCGACCAGGAGCCAGGCCTGAAACTCATAGAATCCATTGGGAAAAAAAACACTATTATTGTCTATTGACGGACACGCAATGTTTTTACGTTATTTTTTTTTTGATTCATTTCATTTTAAAAAGTTAAAATTTATTAGGTATTGCTACCTCGCCTATTTAAAAAAAACAACTAAATTTAATTATATTAATGCTAAATTTGAAAGAAAATATTGTCATATATTTTTTTACTTTTTTTAACATTTTCAATTAGTTTTATGATGGTTTTATTAAAAGACTAACATAGACTATCAAAGCCTATAGGTCGTAATGAACTGTTTTTAAAAAAAAACTAACTACATACCGAAATGTAAGTGTTTGACACTTCTTTAAATGCCTATATCTCTCATTTATTATAATGAATAGTATTTTATTCATCCAAAATCGTAATTGAAACACAATAATCAAAATATAAATGTAACAAATAATTCCAGTTTTTTTAAGTCAAATAAATCCATAGCTAAAAACTAATGCAACAAATAATCAGTAAAATAATACTTAAAATAACTAGTCAGACAAAATAAAAGATAAATGCTCAATAATCACATTTGCAAAATAATAATAATTACAATGAATAACCAAACATTATCAACCTATTACTACGAGGTTTACCTCTTATGTTTTGACATAAGAAAAATAGAGATCTTAGAGATATATTATTTTTCATAATCAATATATAATAATTAAATTAAATTCATAATCATATCATATTTAAATTCATATTCATAATCATAACATAATCTTAATTAAAGATATTGTAATATTTTTTGTGGTAATCTATCTTTTAAATAGCATGTGTGATGAGCCAGTGGCTAACTCTATAATTGAAAATTTTTGGTTCTAAATCTCGTATCGTCGTATTGAGGCCGACAAAAGATTATTGCAGTTTCGGAATCATTGTATTGAATATATAAACAATGTAGAACTGGTAGCAATACCTAATAAATACCAAAAAGTCGAGGTTTGCATACACCTTTTCGCATGCGCAAAAAAAAAAGTGGAATCATCAGTTTAAAAAAAAAAGTGCTAAAACTCGAGAACTGGAATTTTGGTAATTTGCGGCAGATGATTCTTTTTGAATTTTAGTTGTTGCAAAATGGGGTGAGTTATCCGTACCTAAAAACTTGTTAGTATTGTTTATATTGCCTATTGTTAACCCGTTGAGTATGATATGACCAAATCTGGTTCTGAAACAATTATCCGTTGAGTATGATACGACAGATCTGGTTCCGCGTTTTTTTCACTTCTTTGACGTTCTCATATTTATTCATAATTATCTAATTGTTTTACAAAATGATATTTCAATATTCTATATTCGAAATTTCAATGCAATCATTGTGCAGTTGTTCTTTTTATGATTGGTGTAGTAGTTTCGTAGTTATAGTAGTTTAAGGTCGATGTCGCCGAAAATCCTGCAAAAGAGACAGATGCATTCATGAAAATACCCATTTACTCCAAGGGTTAATATTGTTTAGCTTTGCAAGATCTGATCTGGACGTATCAGCAAAGCTATATGTCCATAATAAATTAATAAATTTAAAAAAATATGGTACTAATGGAAGTGAAAGTGATAACGAGAAATTTTAGGGCATATTAAAACATTTAAAAAAATCACTTACCATCTCCATAATCTATGCAAATCAATGACTCGATTACTTATAGTTAGTTGATGTTTGATGTCCGCATTAGGTAGCTGGTAAGTCAAATCAACAGTTTGGTTATGTTGCATGGGTATTGACTTACACACTGCTGTAAAAAATGCAATTGTATCCTTCTGAAATTATAAGAATTTACAATTTGGTATGAGAGAGAGTTTGCAAAGCCTACTAGATTGATTGAGCATATGGGCTAGAACCGATTCTGAAAAAGCTGAAGTTGTTGAGACTGTCCTCAAAACAAATGAAAATTTATCAAATGAGTGATATTGACAATGTTACACTAAGTGATATTGTCGGATGAGCGATATTGACAAGGCTAGTAGCTCACGCTTATTGGCCTTCAATTCCAGAATGATTGCACAACGATTGGGGAATTTTGCATTCCTTCTCCAAAGCACTGGAAGGTAATGTTGTATGACTTGACGCCAGAGATGCTGAAATTTTATTTAAATGCCTTTCATTCAGCATACACTTCCAGCCCCCAGTAACCTTGCTCGTTGGAGCTATGCCGATGATAGTTCATGTCCCCTTTGTAGCAATACCCCTTGCACAGCTAGACATATTCTAGCTGGCTGCAAGGCGGCCTTAGATCAAGGACGGTACACTTACCACCCATCATTAGCTCGTGCCAACGAGAGTATGGCAGTATCCTCCAAACCCCCAAATCTGGAAATTATCTTAATCATTTACGTCTTCATCTCCAAAAAAAAAGTGCATTTCCAATACTTTCCCTCCTTGTTGGTTGGTGGGCCAGGAAAGTAAACTTGTAAAACTGACAAATAGGTACATTATTTACTCGAAGCGACATTTATTTATATTTATTTATTTTCATCAATATATTACATAATAAAAAGCAGTGTTGAAACATTCAACAATGGCAGGTGCAGGTGAAGACTAACTTAAGAGGGTGCTGCACGAAATTTCTCAAATTAGGGTCTAGCGTTTTAGTTATTCCGCTAAAACTACGCTAATAAAAGCAGTGACAAAAAACACTCGTTTTTATCAATAAGTCATTTATAAGGTGAGATAATAAATTTGGCAATAGTTTGCGTAGTTTTTTATAAAAACACCCGAGAAAATATACAAAAATGGGCGTGGGGTTTTAGTCCTCACTGGGAAAATAATAACTAATTTGAATTACAAATTATTATAAAAGAAAGTTAAATGACATATCTTCACTATAAACTATTTAAATTTCAATTATTGTAATAGGATTTTATACAATAAATCCCAGAAAATCAGGTATCAGATTCTCCATCCATTTTTTGTATTGGCTAGCCGCGTTAATAAATACACAGGCGCGCTATGAAATAGATTCACTTCCCTGCTGCTATTGGAAGCGAGAGCACGTCTTTTTCGGTTAGCCCTTATCAGCTCCCGCTCACGTAATATTTTATTCTTCTACACCGCAGTACCGCGTCGTCACGCATCGTCACAAAAAGCAAACAGCAGTAAGTATTTTATTTTTTATATTTGTTTTTTTTTTAATGGATGTTTATGGCATCTTTGTTATAACTTATTATAATACTCTACATGTATTTTAGTTATTGGGGAAGCGCAAGGAAACATATTTCGTTTTTTGAGAAACGCCATAGATTCAGCGTGAAATTTCAGTCTAAAGACATGAGAAAGCGATGTTGTTTTCAGTCCGAGATATATGAAAATGAGATAGTTTCAAACGCAAAGATTCGATCGGCGCTCATTATATAAAAAATAGATCGACTCCAATAAGCGTAAAACAATTGAAAATATTTTCTGAAGGGACCACTATTCGAAACTTGTAATTTCGAATAGTTTAGTTAATTTGCGTGAAAAACCTGATATTCAATAAAAAAATACTGAAAGACGCATAAAACATGTACAGGTAGAATATTGATTTTGAATATTGATTTTGAAAAGCAGTTTCGGCATGCAGATGTAACATTTTCGTAAGTTGAAAATAAGTGGTTGGCTGTAAGATATTTAGCTTACAAAGAGCATTGATAGGATATGCATTGATTTAAGGTTGCGACAAGTCATTTAAACCAGAAAAACAGGGGAATTTTAAAATCAAATAGTCTTTGAAAATATTCAAAACTATAGAGTACTTATAAATATTTTGAAACTATAGAAAAATAAAATAATTTGAAAATCATTTTAAAATCAAATAGTCTTTGAAAATATTCAAACTATAGAATACTTAGAAATATTTTGAAACCATAAAAAATTAAAATAATTTGAAAATCATTTTAAAATCTAATAGTTTTTGAAAATACTCAAAACTATAGAATACTTCGAAATATTTTGAAACCATAGAAAAATAAAATAATTTGAAAATCATTTTAAAATCAAATAGTCTTTGAAAATATTCAAAACTATAGAATAGGTACCTACTTATAAATATTTTGAAACTATAGAAAAATATTAATTTTTTTTAAACCAATTTTAAAATCAAATAGTCTTTGAAAATATTCAAAACTACAGAATACTCAGAAATATTTTAAAACCATAGAAAATTAAAATCCTTTAAAAAACATTTTAAAATCAAATAGGCTTTGAAAATGTTCAATATCATAGATATTCAATAGTTTAAAAAAATTGAAACTTGAGATTTTTTATTTTTCTTTTATTTTAACTTCATCTCATACATTGTTCACCTTGATCGATCAGTAGAAAATTTACATCTCATCATTGCGTCACATCACAAAAATAACAATTTTCAATCACATTAATTTTCAATCGCTACGTTACATTATTTAAAATATTAAATTTAAAATTATCGCAGAGTTCGGAAGACCACCACGGGGCCGCGAAACCACTGCGGGGTTTCTTCCGCCCTACTACGGCATCACACGACACACAAGTCCTCTGCGGTACTACTAGAAGGCGATGGAAAGGCCTCAAGATTCTCGCAGAGGACTTCACCAAACCGGTCCTAGTTAATGTCGCCGGTTCGGTATCGCCACTCGGATTGTGGCGTGGGGGGAACGCGACGGCCGATGCCAAATGTCACCAGTCTGCGGTCCGAAGAAGAAAGGTGCTCGTGAACTTTCCAATTGTTCATCCAACGGGCGAATCCCGGGGAGCACAGAGTGAAATCCACAAAACTCCTCTTCGAGACTGTTTAAAAGTGGCATTCATTAATTTATTTCTTTATTAATTTTAATTACATATTTGAAGTTGTTCAAAAATATATCTGTACCTTCTTTCCGTCGGAAGTAGTTTATTTATAAAGGTAACTGCTTTTTGAAATAATAAAAAATTTGGTGTAGCTATTTATACCTATAATAATTACTGTTTTTTTATCCTTCTCGATATACATTTTATCCTCGTACTGATGAGAATAACAATGTTATAATTGTTTTAAGCATTATCCAGTTTTATTTCTTTACTCAGAATCATAAAGTATCTGCTATCCTGATAGTGGAAGCGGTTCGTCTCTAATTTTGAAAGAATACTGTAATTTGTGATAAAAGCAAATCCTTTTGTACATGTGTGTTCATTAGACCAAAATAGTCAATTTGACCTGCCGCTGTTAAGGCCAAAAAGGCCCGAAAAGGCTCATGGGTCATTAAAATCAGCATGAGAAAAATCATTTTGGTTTATTAGCGACCATCTTGAAAAACGGCCGCAAATATGTCGGAACGGCGGGTCAAATCGACTATTTTAGTCTAATAAATATGTGTCCAAAAGGATTTGCATTTATCACAATTTGCAGTTTTTGTTATTTGCAATTTGCTCTGAGCAATAAAATGATAAAATACGGGTTACTTCGCTTTGGCGGGCGACCGTCTGTTCAGCGATATCAATGTATGCGATTTACTCATACATACGTGCGTGGCCGCTGCCGGCAAGCGTAAATTACCTACATTTGTGTAACGGCATAGGCTCAGGACCATCTTAACCCTTCAGGCCTCGGCCCCTCAGCCGATTGACAAGTTGATGTCCCAAAAAATTTTAGTAAAAATTAGTAAAAAAATTGAATTATGACACTGTCTCACCAAAAACATTAATTACTGCCAAACCACTGTACCCATAATTAAAATAAAACACATTAACATAATAAAACATAATGAAATAAAACAAATTAAATTAAAATTAAATTAAAACGGGCCCGTCACGCTGCATCAGTTTGTGGCCGATATCGGCCAATCGGGGCTTGAGGGGTTAAAAGCACGACAAAATATCGATGAGGGATACTTATTTTGATTTGAAAGACACCATCATGTTAGATTAACCTGTTAACCGAGCATAACTTTATATATATATATATATAAATATATACGTCAAACGTAAACAGTATCGAGTATGAGAAGAACGTATAGAAACGTCCTCGAAATATATTGTACCCTTGGACTTGTTTTTTCGTTTAAGGAATGTGAGAGTCATCGGTACGTGTGTTGACATGAATTTAAGGCCAGGCACGCATTGCGATGCGTATTATGTCCGAAGAATTTGTGGACTACACACATGGAACCTCGCTCTATGAAAAAAAAATCGGGACGGATTTAAATTCTGTGGATTGTTGATGAAAAAATATATGTTTCATTGTCTTTTAATTAATTCTAAGCATTGTTAAAAAAAATGAATAATAATAAATTTCGTCTCTCGGGCATGACGTAATAACAGGTCTATACGAAAAAGTGCACGACCGTTGTTTGTTGCGTAAATAAAAAGGGACTTCCCCGGTTAGCAGATTAATGACATTACACTTGTTCAAGGATCACAGATAGACGTACAGGAAAATAAATATTCGAAATTAAACCAAACTTACCGTTGTAAATGAGAGATCCGTAAAAAAGCATCCAAACAATATATTGAGCGTTCTCTTGATTCCGCTTACAAACGTTTTAGTTCCTCTCGTAAACAGCAGCGGAAGAGATGTGTACCGCGAACTAACTTCCTCGACTCCCCATGATGTTAAAATGCATTCGCACACACTTTTGAAGTTTGCGTTGTCTCTGGTTTTTGTGTCGACTGTAATCTGTGTAATTTAAAATCAATCAAATGCAGTAGAAGCTTGAATATCCAGACTCCTATTATCTGGAATCTTGACAGCATGGTGAAATTTGCAACTTGTGGAAAACATGTAATAAAATTTTATCTCATAACTGCTTATACCCTTGGTCGGCAAGAGGCGGACCGCGGTCCAAATCCGGACCACGGAAGGTCGAAACCTGGACCGCTAAATATTATTAAATTACTTACCTATCTATGCAATTTAACCCTTGGAGTAAATGGGTATTTTCATGGATGCATCTGTCTCTTTTGCAGGATTTTCGGCGACATCGACCTTAAAGTACTATAACTACGAAACTACTACACCAATCATAAAAAGAACAACTGCACAATGATTGCATTGAAATTTCGAATATAGAATATTGAAATATCATTTTGTAAAACAATTAGATAATTATGAATAAATATGAGAACGTCAAAGAAGTGAAAAAAACGCGGAACCAGATCTGGTCGTATCATACTCAACGGATAATTGTTTCAGAACCAGATTTGGTCGTATCATACTCAACGGGTTAAGAAACCTCAAAAATAGTCTCATTTTTTAAAATATCCCACATGTTTTTTCACGACCATGCCATCATTTTTGTAATATCGCGAATTGTTATCGATATTAGAAAACTCGCGATATATTGACTATTTTCACACACTACTTCTGAAGCAATATGGCCGTTTTGTTGACGTTTAGCATGCAAACTTTAAATGCCTATATCTCGCTTATTTATTGAGAGCGACAAAAGATTATTGCAGATTCGGAATCTGCGTGGCGGATATAGTCCGGTGACGTTTAAAAATCAACAATCCAGGAGAGGTTCCTATACTGCAGTTATACCGACTTAACATGCTAACTTAACATTTAGGTAAATTAATGTGTTGTGTTTGCAAATAATAGTTTTTTTTCCGAAATCTATGTGTTTCACTATGAAATCAATAATAAATTTTCTATTATATATATATGGACTCGGAAGAAATACTGTATAGCAGCAGAAGGAAAATCTTTGGTCTAAAATCTTTTAACTAACCTGCAATGCATCAGGATCTTCTATCGATAATTTCAAATCTTTCAGTGTCACAATATTTACTTTTACCATATTCACCCCCATTGACTCCGGCAGTATTAATTTCTCTTTGATTTTCTGAGCATATCTCTTTAGACTCGCCAAGGAATAATCCAAATTCTGCAATCTGGTTGCTCTTGAAAGGGACCATGATGCTTTCGACGAGATGACTGAAACGAACGACAGTATTGTTTAATATCTTGAGCTTTGTACTACGCAATGGTTTGTTTTACCTGTTAATGCGTCCACCTTGCAATCAAAATCATCTGACATTGCCATATTATTATTTTACGCGATAAATAAATTTAAACATTTCGAAAATAATCGCTCAAAAACGTAACGGCTTTCAAGCTTTGTCCACTTTGTCAGCTGTCAAAAGTAGCGTTGCCAGTATTAACTGTTTTACCCAAATAATGAATGCCGTTAGTACTGCCTGGAAATGCTTTTTAGTTTCTCAATAAAAAAAAAACATCTCCGATCATATTACATCTTCCATTACATGTTTTGTTTATTCTTCTATCTAATGCTCGGTACACAAATAAGATCGATAGTTTTACCAGAGCAAAACTGTTCGAGCTTCCTATTTTGTAACTTTTTTTGTAGGTACCTAGGTACATAGCGCCTTACTTTAAGTAAATATATTAACCCGTATTACAATACTCGAGCGCATCGGTGCACCAGACATACGCCTAGATTGTGACGATAAGACGTGTTTAAAAGAAAAATCATCTTTATTGGGACATTATTTATGTTACGCAACTTGAATGAGTATCTGTATTTTTATTCAATCATAATCAGATATAAAATAAAAAGGTTTTATAATAATCACATAAAGCTGATTATCCTATACCAGTCATTAACAATTTCATGACTAATATTTAAAAAATATAATAAACAAAATAAATTAGATGTTGACAATATGAGACGTTACATCAATTATAAAACGGAAATTCTAAGGGGCTCTCTAGACGATGTCATATAATGAATGCAAACTTAAACCTTTCTCTTTGCAATTGCCTATGAAAACAATCTCAAAAAAACGCATTAGAGTATTTGAGGGGCATAACCTGTTGTTCACCAACCAGTTGAGAAGAAGCTGTATGCGTATTATTGCGTATATATTGCCATGCAATATATTTTTTAATTGTCATTTATTTGGCAACGCCGCGGATTGGGATAAAAGATAGTTTACTAAAATTATATTAAATTTTATTGAAAATATTTGAAGATTTATTTTAAATCATCTGTTTATTTAAGATGTTCAGCTCAGATGTCGGTCATGCCATTTAATATTTTTTTTGGGTCCCATCAAACTTGCAGAATGCAAATTTGCAGACGGCAATCTTGCAGACGGCATTCTTGCAGGCGGCAGTTTTGCAGAAGGCAATCTTGCAGAAGGCAGTTTTGCAAACGTCAAACTGACGTTTCGAGAACCTAACCTAACCTAACAGAAAAACTTAAAACATTTTTTTTAATGTTTAGTTTGATGTATAAAAGTCATCCACTACAAGGATGCCGGTAATTAATGTCACTTCGATTTTAGGGAAAGAAAAACCTAACCTAACCTAACCTAACAGAAAAACTTAAAAACTGTACTGAAGGTTGCCGCCTGCAAGGTTGCCTCCTACAAATCTGCCCTCAACAAATTTGGAGCTGTCAAAAGTGACATTTGTGCAAGTTTGCCGCATGCAAAACTGGCGACCCCCTTTTTTTCAAAAGGCAACTCACGAAGTCACGAACACGTAAGCTGTGCTGTCACTTTCCTGTCATTTTTCTCGTGGATTTTCGGCTTTCGGCTTTTTTATTTTGAGGCATTTACGTGAGTGGAAAGAACAAAATGTCCGGCCTAGTTGATATTTTAAATAAGTTCTACAGCGAATATTCGACCAGGACGCCCAAGAGGCTAAAGATAATCGACGCTTATCTTGTTTATATCCTACTAACCGGCGTAGTCCAGTTTGTATATTGTTGTCTAGTTGGCACGTTTCCGTTCAACGCTTTTCTCAGCGGGTTCATATCGACTGTCAGCTCGTTTGTTTTAGCAGGTAAGGCTTCCTTATATAATTATGTCTGGCCAGTTTATTCTGTTATGGTACTAAGGCTGACTGACCATAATGCTAGTGAAACTCGGTGATCTCTCCTTGACAAGGTGTTGGCTACTTAGTGGCTTGGCAACGGGTCAAATCATGGCTGCAGACTCGAATAGCCCATGTGGCAACCAAGGAGCTAACACCTCTCACAAAGCTTCAAGTTGTGTTCGACCAGTGCATTCTCTCGACAGTGATACATGACTATTGGATAAACAAAGTGGCCCATAGTAACTCAACTGAACATATCAAGGCGGTTAAAAACATTCAGCGACAAAAAAATGTCAATATACAAACCCTCATTGGATAACGGAATGAACCAACCGCTGGGTGCAGTTTTAAAATCCCATTCCCATCCAAAGAACATTGAGGGTTGTCAACTACTGCAGGCGAACCCACCACCCCAGGGAGTTATAACGACCTAATGTCATCCTTTTTCCCATGAGCGCTGAGACTACTAGAGCTGTCAACTACAATGGGCGAACCCATCACCTCAGGAAGTTTTAATGATATTAGATCGTTCTGTCTCCTGCGAGGTGAGCGTAGATGACTTGGGACGAAAACAGTCCACTGTCTAGTTACGCCACTCACCCGTTGGAGGCCAACGCCTTACGGCGAGGCACCGGGAAAGGTATACAGCGGTCAACCTCGCCCCCGACTACCAGTTTGGAAGGATATCTCCACCTGAAATTAACCGTCTGGATACCTCCTACCTTCTGACTATACAGTAACAAGGTCGCTTGCGCAGTCCTCTCCCCGTAGCGGAGATACAATGTCTACCAAATCTATCGCGGACCTCGGGTTTCGAGGTCCGCGATAGATTTATATCGCGTTTCGATAGCAGTTGCCGTAAGGTTAACGACCACCCCCCACTCTATAGGAAACATTACTGTTCCCAGACTCCCCCAGATCGGATCCGATACCAACTGTCCATGACAGCTGTGATAGCCTAAAGGCAGCGACAATTAGTATCCCCAATGTCTTTTGGAAAAGCTAATTATTCATCAGCGGACAGTGAATGCAATAAAGAACTCGAAACAAACTGCTCAACAATAGAATGCTCTGCGTCAGCATTACTCCACACATGTCCCAAAAATGAAGTCCATTAAATTGTGCGGCACATTAGACTGATGTGTAATAAATAAAATACAAACAGAGCTGCCATGGAATTCACCGACCAAAGTCGGGCCCATCATTATACTATTATGCAAAGCTCCGTAGGCAAAAGCGGCTACTTCGTCGCCAGTTACGTGAAGCCAAGAAAGCCGGGGATAAAGCCCTCTGCCACAACTTCTCGCGCGCGTACCGCTCTATACTAAAACTCATACAGAGCGTAGCAACGCAAAACGACAAGCGCAAGGCAGCATTTCTCAAATCCAAAGAGGAAGCCCGGTTCGACAAAAACCGTTTTAACTACAGCAAAACGGTTTTGTCTGCCGCCAAGGGAAAAATCCAAATACCGGAAGAAATGGCCACGGAATACTTTTCGACCACGTATGAGGACCCAATGCGGCTCCATAATTACAGCCCTCCGCCGGGCATTACACCTCCGCCCCTGCCTACGGTAGCTTTTGCTTCTCAACCTCCATCTCTAGATGAGATTCTTAATCAAGTAAAGAGGAAGCCGTCGGGCTATACTCCGGGTCCCGATGGTATTCCCTATTTAGTATACAAAAAATGCCCCTGCCTTCTGCAATATTTAGGATCGATCTTCCGAAATATATGGAATAGCGGTGTAGTCCCACAGAATGTTGGCCGAGCGACAGTCATCTTAATTCCGAAGGTCCCAGTTTGCACCGGACCAAAGGACGCTCGGCCCATTGCTCTCACAGACACTGTGGCCAAAATCTTTTTTAACATAGTCCACACGAGGATGAGCGAATTCATGCACCGGAATGAGTACCTTGGAGTATCAGTTCAAAAAGGCTTCATGCGTGGCGTCTCGGGCTGCCTCGAGCACAATTCTCTCCTGGCTGCTGCCATCAAGGATGCGAGACAGCACGGCCAAATCAATGTATGCTGGCTCGGCCTAGAGAATGCCCTTGGGTCAGTCTGACACAGTCTCCTCCACTTTGCACTCCGCTGGTACAACTTCCCACCAGTCGTGCGTGACATTGTAGCCTCCTACTACAACTGTCTGACTTTCCATGTTAAAACGCAAGAATGGACTACCCGCTCTATACCATATTCAATTGGACTATTTCAGGGCTGTTGCCTCTCCCCAACGATTTTTAATATAGTTTTTAATATACTGCTGGAAAGCCTGACCCAGTTTGACAGGAAGTGGGGCTACCGTTTTAAAACAGACGGCCAATACACCTCGTCCTGCCTCGCTTTTGCCGACGACCTAACTTTCATCACCAGAAGCCCCAAGCAGCTTTCCCTGCTATTACAGAAAGTGGAGCTTTTCTGCGACTGGTCAGGCTGTATAAAAGTGAAGCCCTCCAAATGTTTTTGCCTTGGACTCGCCCGCATGGACACAAAATTTACATCCTATGACCCCAAATTGGTCTATAAGGGCTCTAATATCTCCCTTATAGACCCAAACAATCATTTCAAATTCCTCAGCAAAAAAATCACCCATCAGGGAAAAGACGTCTCGGGCGATCATGTTATAGAGCATTTCAAAAGTTGCCTGGCGAAAATAGATGTCTTGCTAATTTCTGGCCCTCGTAAGGCCTGGATCTATGACAATATAATTATCTAACGTCACATTTGTCATGGCCCTTTCTTATTTACGATTTTACCAAAACCCAACTGTCCGGTCTAGATGCGCTGGTGACAGCTAGTTTAAAATCCTGGCTGTCCTTAGCCAAACCAGCTGACCCCTCGACTCTCTTCAGGTCCAAACAAAATTTTGGGCTAGCGCTTAAACTGCCCTCTCTGCTCTACGCCAACTCCAGAATAACCAAGAATTCGATTCTGTGCAATTCCAAAGATCCGGCAATATCGAAGCAAGTAATAAGTGGCCGTAGTGATTCAAATGATCTACAAGCCCGCGTAGACTTCCACAAAAAGTTCCTTACTGGAATCAGCCAGAATGGCACTGGTCTGGGGTATGGCAGTACAACCACGAGCGACGTGGACTTGAAGAAGTCTCTTTTGCGGGGAGATTACGACAGCAAGAGTATGGCTCATGCTATTGGCCTTCAATGCCAGAATGATTGGACAACAATTGGGGACTTTTGCATTCCGCCTCCAATGCACTGGAAGGTAATGCTCTATGACTGGACGCCAGAGATGCTGAAAATTTATTTGAATGCCTTTCAGCATACACTTCCAGACCTCAGTAACCTCGCTCGTTGGAGCTTTGCCGAGGATAGTTCTTGTACCCTCTGTAGCAATACCCCTTGCACAGCTAGACACATTCTAGCTGGCTGCAAGGTGGCCTTAGATCAAGGACGGTACACTTACCGCCATGACAAAGTTCTCGCTGTTATTCGCGAGGTAATTAGTCTCTCAGTGGCTCGTGCCAACAAGGGTTTGACAGTATCCTCCAAACCCCCAATACAGTTTGTGCGGGATGGCTCTAAAGGCAAAAAACATTTAACTACAAAACCTTTCTCAATAATCGAGAAAGCTACAGATTGGATTCTGGAGGTTGATACGGTCTCTAAGCAGTATAAATTCCCTGAAAGTCTCGGATGCACAGCCCTCCGTCCAGATATAACTCTTTACTCTGTATCTCGGAAGGTGGCTCTTATTGTAGAATTAACTGTTCCATGGGAATCAAATATCCCAAAAGACCACGAGTACAAATTAAATAAATACCATGATCTTGCAAATGCCGTAACCCGGAACGGCTTCACTGTTCACCTTCACGCGGTGGAAGTTGGCGCTCGTGGCCTGCCAGCTAAATCTCTATTTCACCTCTTTAAAGATCTTGGCCTTTCCAGAAAAATAATCAACTCTTTCTTAGAAAAATTATCTAAAACTGCGATTTGCGCATCTCAAATTCTATGGCTTCGAAGGGGGAGTGAATGGGTGGTAAGGTGAACGCTCACATGTGGCAAGACAGCTGTCCTAAACCTACCACAGCCGGTTCGTAAGTCCGGAATCCACCGCTCACCCCCCAGAAGTGTAAAAAAAATAGTATTATGATGGGCCCGACTCCGGTCGGTGAATTCCATGGCAGCTCCGTTTGTATTTATTATTACACTTCTGGGTGAACGATGGTTACAGACAAATACGTACCGGCGTTTTTGCAGGGACTTCATTTTTGTGCCATGTATGGAGTAATGCTGACGCCATGCATTCTTATTATTAAGCAGTCTGACCATTCGTTTCGAGTTCCTTATTGCATCCACTATCTTCCTTTTTATTTTCTATTTTCAGCTTTTCCAAAACACTTTGGGGGTACTAATTAAAATTACACCTTTCCTAGTACGCCAACCCCAGGTGTTCCGGAATCTACCTTGCTGACTATACCCCGGCATTCTATGATCTATGATCAAAATACTGTCTGATCTGAAAGTATCAGCTTTAAAAACTCTTGCACTTTTTATCGCCGGCTCCCGAACTAGTAGCTCCATCCAGCCCTCCGCTATAAAACCTCAAAGGCTTGATATTTTAAAAAAAAAATGCTTTACTTCTTTTCAGTGTGCCTGCGACTACAAGTGAATCCAGAGAACAAGAACGAATTCCACGGAATAAGCGCAGAGAGAGGGTTTGCCGATTTTATTTTCGCGCACATAGTACTCCACATCGTAGTAATGAATTTCATCGGATAAAAGATGCTCTGAATTTTCTCGAGTTTCAGTTATTTCATTGTTCATTTCAATTTTGTATTTAATAAAGATTAATATGTAAATAAACACGCGTTTCATACGGGTTTGAGAAGAAATTCCTCTTCTGGACGCACCCATGGACAGAATAATATGCCATCATGTCTTTGATCGTAGATACAATATCCAACTCATTGCAGAACCAGCAGATCACTCTGGTACAAATGAAGCAAGGATATACACAGACGGCTCCAAAACCACTCAAGGTACAGGAGCCGGCGTCTTCTCAAATGATCTAAACATCAAAATATCAACTACCCTAGGCAACTTAAATACGATCTTCCAAGCAGAATGCATTGGCATCACCAGAGCAGCACAGGCAGTCGCAGCCAAAGATGTCGGAGACGTAAGTTTGAAATTTGTCTCCGACAGTGCCTCCGTGCTACAAGCGCTAGCAAAAAATACGATAACCTCAGTCCTCGTACTGGAATGCCACAATGCGCTTCAATCCATTGCAGGGTCAAATAAAGTGACCCTGCAATGGATTAAAGGGCACAGTGACTCACTGGGCAATGACGCGGCGGACGAACTGGCCAAAAAGGGATCAAAGGAAATAGTATATAGACCGGAACCCTTGATGCACATTCCCCAGGCCCAAATAAAAACATGGCTACGCAGGAACACCGAAGAAACCCACCTTACAGAATGGAAAAAAAACGCAGGATGCAGGCAAACAAAGAACGCGGTTCCGGAAGCGTCCAAAAAACTTGCCCGCAACCTCACCAGATTAAAAAGGGACTAATCCGTAGTCATAGGTACTATGACAGGCCACTGTCCCCTAAACAAACACCTGTTTACCATAGGTGTGACAGACAGCCCTCTATGCAGAGGATGCATGTAGGAAGAAGAAACGCCACAGCATGTGCTCATGGAATGCAGGAGCGTGGCAGAGCAACGGGCAAGAATACTACAATCTCCAGCATCTCTCCCGGAGGCCTGTAGCAATCCAAACAGGCTGCTAACCTTCTGGGACAGCCTGGGTTGGCTGGAGTAACATAAATGGAAACATGAGCCACGCACAACGGCCCAATCAAGAGGCCAAGTGCGGGAAAAAGCCCAGTCAAACTAACTAACTAACACGCGTTTCATGGTAGCAAAAAAAAAATGGTTCAGTTGCTGGTAGTGGTCGATTTATGGCAGCTTGGTCGAAGGAACATTCTGATAATCAATCAAAAGAATTAAATAATTTTGAAACTTTATTAGATAGTATATGTACCTAATACATACTTATTTAATTTTTTGTAACAAAAAAACTAGTGATGAAACGATTACAATTAATGAAAATTGGACATTATTTAATGTTTACTAATTAATCATAATCCTTGATTATTTAACGATTACTATAGAGAAAAGGTTTATAACTATCACCAAAATATGCTAAAGATCGCAATATAACGGTGTGTTGAATATGACAAATGAGATGATCGCAAAAGATCACGATGTAACAGGCGTATCAAAAATCACTTTTCGGTATAAATTTATTTATTTTATAAAATTGAGCTATTTTATGCAGTTTTATTGTTTAATTACAATTTACTATTGATATTGTGTTTTTTTAAATTGCAACACTGATAAACTCATCTGTTTGTTTATTGAAAATTTCAAAGACCGCAAGCTGTCAAATAGATTTTTAGGTTATGAAAGCTAAAGGGATGATCATGAGAAACTGATAAAAACCCAAACAAATAATGTGCAAAACGCACCGATGAGTGATTTTTGTTACACTGTATACTTAAACACAAAAGATTGCAACACGGGGTACTGAAACACATGAAAGATTGCAATACAAAGCAGAACAGAAACATGCTAAAAATTGCGTCTTGATACAGCATGAAAACCCCCACCCTTTCCGGTTGCCAAAAGACCCGTGGTCAACGGAAATTGCCTGGTTTGCTTCTAAACTAGCGGTTGCGCTCGATCGCCGATCGTCGTCTGTAATAATCGCTAAGTGGTAATCGTGTCATCACTAAAAGAAACCTATCCGATCGATCAATAATTGATTAGTTCTTTTGGAAGGATTGGATATTTTATTATAAATGGGTTTTGACAAATGTTATTTTACAATAATATTGTGAAAAGTCCCTAATTACTCAGGCGTCAAAATATTATGTACTCGTAGACTAGATAGTAAAATATATAAAAACTAATTTACTGAAGAAAATCGATTAGTGATGAATTTAGTGTTTTTTTGTTGTGATAATCGATTTGTACCTTCTAATAATATAGAAAACATTCTCAAAATAACAGTTCATAGATTCGGTAAAGTGGTTTTACCATAATTGCATATAAATTATAATAATAACCGAGAGCAAACGACATAAAATACAGTCTCATATCGCAGTATGATAATGGATGCAAAGGATACTGGCGCTAATAAAACACTATAGCCCGCTAAAATCGAAAAAATGACACCGCCCAAAATAAAAAAAAGACTATCAGTTTATCGGTCCCTGCGGTAAATCTTATCCATGATCTTCAGGAAGAGTCCGTGCGGAAGCCCCCTGGATAGCTGCTGAATGTGCGTTTTGATGATGTTGAAGCTCGACTCTTCGTAGACTGAATAAGTGTGCGGCAGGTCGAGTTCCTCGTACAGGTTTTTGATGGCCTCGACGTGGGCGGGCTCTTTGCTGCCGTAGCGATCCTCCATGAGCTGCCGTTGGGCCGGATTGGCCCTCTGCAGGGCGACGACGGCCAGCCAGGTGCATTTGCCCTCCTGGATATCGGTTCCTCGCTTGCCCGTGACTTCGGGGTCGCCGAAGCAATCCAAAAAGTCATCCTGCGTTAGAAAAATGCACATTTTTACAAGCTCCGGGCTTCGAACACTAAATAGTCTGATGCCAGTGGTTTTCAACCAGTCTGCCGAGGCACAACGGTGTGCCATGAGTGTCCTCCTGGTGTACCACCAGGTTTATTAGTTATTATTTTTCCGGTGAGGAAACGCAACTTTCACATTTGTGTACTTACGTTTCCTCGGCAATAAAACTCGGTGCATAAAGTTGTCTTTCGTGATGAATATGTTTAAGGATCTTATTAAATTTAATGCAAATGTGCAGGTATGAAATAAGAATATGCTAACATCATCTGATGAAATAAAAAGTGTGTTGATTCCATGTTCCATCATACAAAGCAAGATATAGACTCAAAAACAGTGTCCGTAAGGCTGTTTATAATGACTAATTTTTATACTTTTCACATACGTTTGGAATATATTAGTCCTAGACACTATTTGTTTATGGTTTGACGACGATTGAAAATCATTCATTTATAGTTTTGAAAAACCCTTTACTCCCATTGGTCTAAGCATTCTATTTCGTTTATTTCGGTATACAATTAGTATTTCACTCTATCCCTACTGTCAGCGCAAAGTAATGTAATTGCTGGGTTATCACAACTTTGAACTTGGATATTTTTGGTTTGAGTTGGAGTTTGATATACAAATAAACTCCAATGCAAAGCAATAGCAATTCCACCCTAATTACCTGTATCTGGAAGAATTGACCCATCTCTAGAAGGATAGTCTTCGCCTGCCTATGAATCTCGGGGTCTTCCACTCCGCTCAGTAATAAAGCCAAGGAAATTGGCATTTGGAACGTGTAGTAGGCAGTCTTGTATTTCACAATGGCGTTGTATTTATCCATAGTGAACACTGTGAGGTTCGGTCGGTCGCCTTTAGAAGTGCTCAGGTCGAGGAATTGACCAACGCTCGTCTTTAGGGTCATCTGCAAGAGAGCATTATTAGTAGATAATAGTTTTCTAGAAGGGAAACATAAAGTCTATCCGTAGCCAATATGTGAACTTTAAAACAGAAAAATAATAAAATCTGCTTTGGTCACAATATTTTTTTGCTGTTTTTAAATGGAAAAATGTTTTGTATTGAAATTTATATTAGAAATTTATTTAATGTTAAAATCATTTGTAAATGGCTTGACGTAAATTCTTATTTTTTTTTATAATAAAAGATGCGAAAAACATGGATTTATTGGAGTAATTTAAAATAAGGGCACATGTTTTTTTTTAAGAATAGAATAATACAAAAACAGTAACTACAAAATTCTGTTTCTTTTTGTGATTTAATGTAATGTATAGTTATTTAAGAATCGCTCTAATTAACCACTAACTTACCTAATTACAAAAACAAACTCCTGTAAAATTTTCAAATTGTAATATGTGGCCTTTCCAGTCCATCGATTCAAATAAGTAAATCGTCATGTTAAAGCCGTTTTATATTAGAATGCAACTTAAAATTCTTGGTAAATACGACGAGATAGTCGCGATTCACATGTCATGAAACTCATTATGTAAATAGCTTACTTCGTTGAACATCTCGAGTATACTCTGATATACAGGTCGGCCATGGAAGTGTTTCTTTAGTAGTGAGTACATGGATGATTGCACCAGGATGGCATCATTGAATCCTGAGAGTCCTACGCCCGGCTGCCTGTACCAACACGGAGCACCGCGCCTCGTTTCCGAGTTATCCATGATATCGTCTACCATTATAAAATAGGCTTGAAGCTGAAAAAAAAATATCATATAATTCCGGAAAATATTAGACTCTTGTAAGGTTTTCTACTTGTTTGAGTACCTCAGTATCAAAAGCGGAAATCTGTCATTTACTTGAATTAGAGAAAAATCAGTTTTTGTGCGCAAAGTGCGCATTTAATACTTTAGGTGTTTTTTTTTCTTTCTTTAAATTGTTTTATACTCCAGAAATTATATTGTGAGGTAACCAATATCAATTTCGTTTGGTGAATAAGTGAAATCATATTTTTAAGATCCTGACATATCCACAGTTTGAAACCAAACTCATAGGTATAGGTATAGTTGGGGAGAAACTTTTTTGGTGCTAATTTTCCAGTCACCAAACGTGGATGTTAGCATTATTCAGTGACTAATTCTAAGTAGCCGACATGTATTTTGTACGGGGGTTTTCCGGTGGGTTGAGCTGGAAAATGCTTTAGAATATACAGATGTACTGCACTTTTTTTAGCACTAATGCAAATTATTTTACAGTCAAGTCGAATGCAACATTGATTAGAAAAAAATATCTGGCTTATCCATAGGTAAGGCAAAGGCGTCTGACACCTGAAAAACCTAACAAAATGGTGGCCCTTATTTTCCCAGATAATACTTAACATTATAACGATAGCTTAGGATAACATCTGGCTGTGATTTGCGATCGCCAAAGCCTTGCCAGACTCGTTTAATTCTCGTCATAGTGACACGCATTAAACGATGCTGCATTAACCCCTGGGTGGCCACGCCCGCCGATCGGCGTTTTTCCTATTATCTGTATTTTAGCTGTATTTATGCAATTATAGGTTCTATTTCTCCCTCCAGTGCGGTAAAAGCCTGTCATTGAAGCTTGCCACTGAATAAGCCACTGGTATATATTAGTATGCTTGCATACACCTTCTACAATCAAATTTTCAAGGGCTTCGAAAATTTTGCGTGGAATGACTGGCTTCCGAAAGGTTAAACGAATTAGCATAAACTTCAGTAAAGTCTGGCGAGGCTTTAGTTACTATGAACATTAGCCAGATGTGTTTTTTCCTGGAATTATAGGATCAATTATCCTGTACAAAAAATTCAAGACTGAAAATGAGAGTTTGTATTTTTTTATAATTTCAAAATCCCGCCAGAGATATTCCATGATTTACGGATAACGGCGAGTTATCCGTAAATCATACTGACTTTTTCCATTTTTGTAATTGTATTATATAAATGGTCCCGCGAGACTAGTTTGTTCAATTGTAAATAAGCCAGATTGCTTTTATTGGGCATTTAATGATCGACTCTAGTGAATGGAAAAGATTTATAAATGGGAAAATAAGTACAACTCGAATGCACACATCGCATAATCCTCGCCAGACTCGGAATTTCTTGATTAGCATCAAAAATAAACCAGATTTAATTACTTTAACAAACTGGGAAAATAGGTCTTAAAGATATTCACTACCTCCCTCACTAGGTGTGCATTTTTAAAAGCAATACCAACTTTCAGTGTAGAAAAGTCATTGCTGTCCGATATTCAAAGAGCTGAACATTACCATTGAAAAGAGCAAGAAAAGCTTTAGTAGAATTCACTTCTAACTCAATTTTGACCTGAGTGGCAGATGCCAGAGACCTTTGATACTGAGGTACTCAAGTGTATCGATCAATACCAGTTTTTCAAGCTATATTTCAAAGTTGTGTAGTAAAATCTCTTGATCGACTTAATCAAAAGCTTTGGAAAGGTCGCTGAACACTCCCACAGGCTGTTTTTCCTTCTAATGCTTCGAATCATATTGTCTAAAATATACAGAAAACCTAACTAATATGTATGTATTGCTTTCACATTTTGTATTTTTGTTTATTTTAGCGATTCAAAATCATAAATATGTATAAATTTACTTTAGAGCACCTATAGCTGTCGTTATATTACATTTATGTAACAATGCCATTTATTTATCTTACTTTTATGTAACAAAGCCAGATCAGAAATCATCTAACACAGGTAAAACGTATATTATAAATCTTTAACCGGTTCTACAAGGAAAAATTCCATTGTCAAGGTTATTTGCATACGAAAGAACACAGTAAAAAAGAACTATTGTACGATAACTGATTATAATCACCTAAGCTCAAATTGTTTACCTTCTATCTCCAATGCTAATAAGAATATAAATGGGAATCCAGGTAGACACAATGCACTGTATTGACAATGACTTTAATAATATAGTTTGTGGATTATAGTGAGCAAATAAGAACAGGAAAAGATGAAGGAGCAAGGCTAAAGCGTTAATTCTATATACGCTGGCATTAATATGCAACTTTTGATCTTCAATAGCTATTCTATATGAATAATAATAATCGCAATTTACGATCAGATATGCAGATGATGACCTAAGTATATTCTGCCCCCGATAATAAGAAGGGCGCATGTAGCATAAAGTGTAAACCGAGATAAAAAATGTTTTGTGTAAAAATGATTTAAATGCTTGCTGTCTTACAAAGAAAAACTATAGACACATTCTGTTAATGCAATAAATTGGGTTTGCGTTTCAACTATAATGTGTGATTTATAATTTTTCTATATCCTAATTATTTATTGAATTATTAACAATTTTCCTTTTCATCTTAGTAAAAAAAAATTAGGAAAATACTTGATATTAGGTTGAAAAGTCGTAAATAGCCATTTACGTCTTTTCAACTAAGCATAGTCAATGAACTGCTTTTAGTTTTAGTGTTCATGAGTTCTCACTAGATTTTTCCTTAAGTTGAAAGGTGGCAATTGGCTACTTGCGCCTTTTTAATGTAGTATTGGTTATACTTGCAATATTCCTATTCTTAATTGAAAGGGAAAATAAACACTATTGTGTAATAGGATCCAATCAAAATAAATAAAATTATGAGGTAGGTATATTATTTGAAATGATAAATGAGAAAGGATGATAAAAGATGAGAGCTGGTAAGTACATAAACAAAGATTTATTAACCCGTTGAGTATGAGTCAACCAAATCTGGTCGCGAAACAATTATCCGTTGAGTACGAGTCGACCAAATCTGGTCGCGCATTTTTTTCACTTCTTTGACGTTCTCATATTTATTCATAATTATCTAATTGTTTTACAAAATGATATTTCAATATTCTATATTCGAAATTTCAATGCAATCATTGTGCAGTTGTTCTTTTTATGATTGGTGTAGTAGTTTCGTAGTTATAGTACTTTAAGTCGATGTCGCCGAAAATCCTGCAAAAGAGACAGATGCATCCATGAAAATACCCATTTACTCCAAGGGTTAAGCAAAAATAGCATTTGCCACATGCGTCCAAAAAGTTTATTGAAATACTAGATAGAAAAGGCGCATTTGGCAGAAGCGTCCAAACATCTAAAGGAATTACTAAATATAAAAGGCCCATTTGCCACATGCGCTTAAACTACTTAGTGAATTAATAGATTGCAAAGACGCAAGTGATCACTAACGTCTTACCTACTTAGTACAGAAGAAAATGCGTCTTTTTCAATTTCTGAACTGATAGAAATTTTCCAAAAGAAAAGAACACATATACGCAAATAAGCCTTTTCATTCTAGTTTACATTCAATGCGTCCTTTTAGCTTAGTATTCGTAGAAAAATACATGTACTTGCGTTCTTTGACGTTACTGTAACTTCGTGCAGTCGATCTAGAAAAATATAAAAAATACGAGCAGATGCGTCTTTTTTTGCTGATCACGGCAATATATATAACTCTATTTCGGAAAAAATGTTAGATGCGCCCTTTTTACTATCGGGGGCAGTATTATTAGAGACAATTTTAATGCCCTTGGCAATACAACACAAACAGCACTCAAAGTAGTTAAAAAATGCTGCAAAAATAAATCCCTTTCTGTAAATAGATCAACGACTGAGCTAGTCCTCTTTACAGAGCAGAGAAAAAAGAAGGCCTGAGAGTACCAACTCTTTGGATAAAATACTAAATGTATCAAAAAAAAGTAAAATATCTAGGTAGGTATAACCATTGTAGAAGTAGAAGTAAAATATCTAGGTAGGTATAAGCATATTTTATTGCTTAATGCCGTACTACGATTTGGCAGCTAGGATTTTACTATGAAACGCAACAGGTAGATGGCACTCATAGTTCCAAAAAATTATTAATCTTCTCTTATACTGAATATGGTGGCGTTTGAGGTATGGCAGTATGGTGGTGCACTATAGATAATAGTGCTCAAAACACACCTATGTATGAGGTATCCTATCTCGAAATAAAATAATAATATAACAAAGGATTTTTTATAATATATTTTTATTTAACTAGCTGAGACAGACGTCCTGTCCGAATTTCAATAAAATTGTTTGTGATCGTTTTGTGTATTTGTAAAAAGCTATTAGAATACTTAAACAAAGTAAAAAATAGGTTGTGTTACCCCCAAGACTTTCCTAGCTACCCCCCCCCAAACCCACTCCTCCCAACCCCCCCCCCCCCCCCAACCCCTTAACCTCCAACCCCACCCTCCAACCCAAACGATCAATTTGCATTGCTGCAAAACTTTGGCCATTGCACAGTTCTTTGAAAGGTTGCAAGTTAAAGTTTCATTGATTTGAATATTCAACGACAACTTGAGTGTTGAATGAGCTATTCGACCGCCCACCAACAACGTAGCTGCAATTCCTGATGAAGCAAGTGCATGTGCAATTTCATTCTGCAAGCGAATCGTTGCCAATCGTTTTTTTTTAAATGTTTGCGTTTCTATATCATTGAACAGGTATATAAAAAAATCGGTTGTTTCACCGAAAGACTTTCCCGTCAAGTAAACAACCCCCCTCGCCCCTCCCCCTCCACCTCGCGCTAACCTAACCTCCACAGTGTTAGTGTGGTAACAACTAACGATCAACATCGACTGATCTATTTTACCGTCGATCGATGCAATAGATCGATGACCGATCGATTGGTGTTGTTGCAACCTAACTTGTGAACTTGAAAATACCGATCGTCTATGTTGATGGGGAAATAGCGTCTCCTTACCCAGAACTCATATGGAACGTTATAATAGCGTGCCCCGGGATTTCGCACGGAAGGAGCTGGACGCGTACGTGAGCGTCGCCCGCGGTTGGAGGGTTAATCGCCCTATCTATACGAACGTATGTGATACGGCCGCTATATTATCGCCTGAACGCAAGAACTCAAATACAAAAACACGAAACCCACAAAGCGTACGTGATACATCAAATTGTTCCTACAATTCTAAATACAAAAAGAGCAATAAATGGGTCTCTTGTGTGAAAAAAAATTGTCTGGTATATTGTAAACAAGTACTGTTACTTAGAAAGCTAATTTTTAAAAAGCAACGATTTTTAACTACTTTTTGAATAATAACCCAAAGGTAGGGCAATTAATGTCAGGACTATTATCACAACCGAACGTACATCCAGAATCCACCGCTATAATAGTTATGCTCCCTTCCAGTCGATGAAAACCATAGCAGCTCTATGTGTATTTGTTGGCCCGTATTCCGTTTCTCGCAGGTGCCTAAATTGGGGTCTAAAAAGATGCTAAAACGACGCCTAATTTTGAAGTGACGTTTTGGTATTCCCTTTCAAGGGTCCTAACTGGCGCGTGCTTATGTAGAGATCATCAGGTGCTTAAATTGACGTTAAGCACCGTCGACACCCTTTTTGGTATTCCGTTTCTACAACTGTTATGGCGGATGGGTCTTGTTCGGGGTCTTATCTAAGAACGGTCTAAAATTGATCAGTCGTCTGACAGCCATGTAACTTGTTTTTGCTTGTGATTCCGAAGACTTTTCGTGTTGCAATTTTCAAAGATGTTTGCTCAGCATTAACTTTTAAATCGAAGAAGGGACGATGAGCGCAGATTATCGTAAGTAATCGTTTATTCATATCTATATCTTGCCCTGAAAATCCTGTGTATTTTTTTTTGTAGGTTATGATAAATCACCCTGTATATTTTTGTTTAGGCACACTCTCTTTATTATTTTTTCCCATTTTATTTCAAAACAAACGAAAACGCGAATCGACACACAAACACGAAATGGCGCGGCGGCGAGCGATCAGGCTACTGACCGGGCGGCGAGCTGTCAAAATTAGGACCCCGCTTTAGAACGGCCATAAACAAAACGGAAATTTTAAGATTTAAGACCGGTTCTTAATTTTTATGAAACGGAATACCAACAAAATAACGAAGGTGTTTAAGTTCTTAAGTTTCAGCACCAGCTTAGTTTAACCCTTGGAGTAAATGGGTATTTTCATGGATGCATCTGTTTCTTTTGCAGGATTTTCGGCGACATCGACTTAAAGTACTATAACTACGAAACTACTGCACCAATCATAAAAAGAACAACTGCACAATGATTGCATTGAAATTTCGAATATAGAATATTGAAATAACATTTTGTAAAACAATTAGATAATTATGAATAAATATGAGAACGTCAAAGAAGTGAAAAAAACGCGCGACCAGATTTGGTCGACTCGTACTCAACGGATAATTGTTTCGCAACAAGATTTGGTTGACTCATACTCAACGGGTTAAGCCCGTGAGAAACGGAATACGGGCCAATGTATACTTTGTAGCCATGGTGTTAGGTTGTGATTTTCCTTGCTTGATGAATATTCAAACAATCTAAGATGATAATATTTAAACTAATTCTATTGTCGTTTTTAATATTATCACTTGTTATAGTAAAATATATCTATCTGTAGTTTTTTTATCAAACATTGAATTGACAAGCAAAACTGCAGAAATAGCCATTATCTTATCACACCTATCCATCAATTTGAAAGACATCTCAAGGTACCTTATCTATTTGAATTTTCGTTGTCTTTGTTGTAAGTTTAAGAGGCAGCGCCAACCTATTTAGCAATTATAACATATTATGACATATGTTTGATAGTAGTCTTTATACATAAAAAAGATACAAATGTGCGTCTGTGTGTGTGGTTTCCTCCACAATAGCGCCCAAACGCTCATACGATTGAGTTGAAATTTGGCATGCAGGCGTCATTTGATCATGGCAAGAGTTGAAGATTCTGGTTGAAATCGGTCCACCAAGGGGGCGCGCTAGTCATAGTTCAATTTCGAAATACTATACTTAGACTTGAAATTCAGTACACAGATGCGATATTGGAGCGAAACCATATTATGAAAATTGGTTGGAATATCTCTTATACAAGCGATACAAATAATTTTTAAATTCCGCCGTATTTAACCCTTCGAGTAGCAGCATAATTTCATGGCCGACCGCGGCAATTTATTGGAATTTCTTGCAATATCGCCGCGCTCGACAAAAAGTACTATAACATAAAACATAAAAACTAGTACAGTACATAAAAACAGTACTATAACATAAAAAGAATAACTGTGCAATGATCGCAGTGAAATTTCGTATATAGAATATTTAAATCTCATTTTGTAAAACAATTAGATAATCTTATATAATAAAAATGAGTCGGGTTTTATGTATGTTACCTAATAACTCACGAGCGGCTGGCCCGATTTGAACGATTCTTTTTTTGTTTTGTTCGTAATCATTTCGGTGTTGCTATAGGATATAAAAAAATTGGAAAATCTCTCGGAAAAGTGAGAAAAACCAAAAATTATTTTAGTACCGAGCTTGATCATAGATGGCGTTGTTTGACAAGAATAAAAATACGAAAATTCGAAAATCAAGATGGCGGCACGGTGCAAAAACTGACAGTAAGTTGAATTTTACGAACTTTTCATAGCGTTTTCGTGATTCTGAAGGTAACTCAACTGAATTAACTGAATTTGTGTAATTCGAGAATGTTTTTGCAGGTTTTACAATCATTTTTCACAGTTATACTTTTGCACAGACGATCCAATCTCAGCAAGGTGACCGCTCGAGCAGGACGACAAAGAGAGGTTCGACCAACTAAAAGCGATGAGCATCGCCAAGAATTGAATGAAGCGGCACGGATCCGTAATGTTGCAGTGCGAAGACGATTGAATATGAGACAAAACACATACAGAGAGGCATTCTATTATAATCTGGCGATTATGAATGCATGGAAATTGGAAAAATGGACCATTTGTGCCAATATTGCAATGCCTTTAAGTACCGCCACGAACCACTCGGTTTGTGTTGCGCAGGAGGTAAAATGAGATTAACGCCATTAGTTCCACCACCAGAGAAATTAGGATCGTTGGTGTCTGGAAATGCACCAGATTCTAGGCATTTTCTGCCGTACATACAATATTACAATAACTGTTTCCAAATGACTTCATTTGGTGCAACACATATTATTCGCGACAATTTTATGCCCAAATCTGAAAAAAAAAGAGAAGAAATCAATGGAGAGTCAAACAAAATCGTACTGTTTACACACTTTTCTCTTCCATTTCGAACACAACGAGCACAACGAATCCACAAGTGCCAATTGATGAAACTGCTCTTTTGGAAGATAAAAAATAAACAATCTTTAAATTTGTAATAATGTCAAACAACTGTCAATGAAAATTACCTAAGTTAACGTCATCTGCTGGCAAACGAACAAATTCGTGGCGAGACAAAGTTCATCGGGATCCGCTAGTTATGAATAAATATGAGAAAGTCGAAAAAGTGAAAAAACTCATTTCTAACTTGTACTTGTCTTACGAAAAAATACGGAACCCTATTTAGAAATTGTAAATATTATTGTGATCTATATTAGATTCTCTATTGAAGGTAATATTTCATTTTGCTTATTTACATACAAAAATATTTATAGATATTACCAATAAAAATAATACCAATAAAAATACCAATAATCATAATACCAATAAAATTTTTGATGATTTCTCAAAAAAAAAAATGATGTTTGACAATGGAATTTTACCATAAATACCTGCGAAATGATGCGCGAAATTATTCTAGTGGCCATCTATGTATCTATGGTAATAAAGATATATGTGGTATGGATTTTAGGATGCGTTCGAATTAGAAAATAATATTACTGTGAGCTCCTGGAGCAAGCCGCCAATATTGGTCGTTAAGTAGACAATCAAATTTGGTCGTTACGTAGCCGAAGGGTTAAATACTACAAATATACTATATTTGCAATCATAATCAATTGACACAATCACTATCGGGTGGAAATGGGGATGGGGTGAGTTGGCGGGGGTCAGGAGGGTGGGAGGGTTGGAGAGTCTTGGGGTGAAAGTCTTGGGGTGACAACCGTTTTTTATCCCGTGACTAAACTCTTGTATAGTCAAGGTAGCGATGCCCACTAATCTAGTTAAATGCACTGGATTATGACTGCTTTTTTAAATGTCTCTTTTTTTTAACTTATTTTTTGTGTGGTATATGACCACTTAAATTATGACTGATGCATGCATGAAATTACTTAATTTGATGCACTTTATGTACCTATCAAATGTAATAATAATAATAAAAATAAAACGCTCCACGAAAATGCATATTCAACCAATGCGAAGAAATATTCAGCTATCAAATATTTTATCAAATATGTTATCAATAATGTAATCAAATATTTTATCAATAATGTTATCAAATATTTTCTCCTTTTTTCGAACATTGCTCCCCAGTTTGCAATATTTCATTGGTTGTTAAGTCTTAAAAATCTATCTTATCTGGAACGTATGTGGGGCGAGCCGAATGCCCCTTCTACTTGTTGGTCAATGCTGGGCCACATCGCTAAGATGGAAGCGAGTCAGCATCGCTCTACCATGTGAAAAATGTATGGGAAAGTGCGAAAGATGCATAGGCGATACAGCCAAGCATTGGCCAATGTGTTGAGACAGCAAAAGAAATAAATAAAAACTCACCATTTCAACGCACCATCCCATGATATTAGCAAGTCTTATGTTCTCTGGAGTGAGATTTTCGGGCTTCTCTAGCATTTTGTAAGCTATCACCGTGACCAGTCCTCTGTTTTTCTTTCCCCCGCATACGTTGTATTGAAGCACCTAGATCATGAAAAATAAAAGTTTAATTTCAGACGATACTATCTGTAATAGGGGTCAATTAGCATGGTAACATATGTAGTAGAGTTGATTTTATGAGAAAACACCTCTAAATTAACAAAGGAAAAGTTTATCAATTGAATGCAGTGCCGGTTATAAAATGAAACATCATTTATAACTGTAAAACCTTTATATGTATGTTTCTGATGCGCTGTAATTTCACCGGACTTCTGTTGTGAAACCATCTCTAACAGCACTCTTCCCCTTCATGAAGTGACATTGTTTGTGTTCCTTACTCTTCCGGCAAGCCCACAAAACGGCCACTCTTGAATTTGCCTTAGTTATTCATTATTTCATTATTTATTTAGATATTGCCTTTTTCGACATCAAGGAAGATCTAGTCACTAGGGTTGAAAGGCTGCAAAATGACTGCATTCGCTTTATTTATGACCTAGTTAGTTAGTTAGTCTGGGCTTTTTCCCGCACTTGGCCTCTTGATTGGGCCGTTGTGCGTGGCTCATGTTTCTATTTATGTTACTATGACCTATACTATGTTATTTATGACCTAAGAAAGTATGACCATATTACGGTGTACAGAAGGAGCCTTCACTGGCTGACGACCAGAGAAAGGAAAGATACGAGAGTCCTCCTCGGTTTTCTCTTCAGAATCTTGGAGGGGCGGCTCCAAGCTAAATCATAAGTAGTTTTATTATTATTATTTGCGGTGAGCATTCATTGTAAATGGACTATACAACAAATATATAGATTTGATGTTCATATATATGTATTCAGTGCTCGGCGATGCCGGCACACCGCAACTAGCGAATTCTTGATTTTGCCATGAGTGGCTATTTCGTGGCCTCACAAAGTAATCTTTATATCTGATAAATACTAAAGTCATAGTTCAATGTTGTCTCGATATTGGGTTAGGACAACTGTGTTTATAGCTCGTATGTATAAGAAAACTGAGTGGAGACTGAAAAGACTTCAAATTGCCTATGCTAGAACTTGTTTTTCTATACCTCCTCAACATCCTGTCTCCCCATTTCCTTAATTTTCTTAAATCCACTCAGTATTAATTTTTTATTAAGTATGAATGTAAAGTTAATGAAAACATGTTTTTAACTTATAGAAATCTATTAAAGGAATCGCAAAGTGTCTGACATAAGTGTATATAATGTTAATACTGGGCCCGATTGCGTTTCTTTGTGAACTAAAACTAAGATTAGTTCAAACGAACGAGACAGAGCAATATGTTAGAGCGTGATATGAAACGAACGATCGACGATAAATACTACCTGCCGAACTTATACTCGTCCGAATAAATTCGAGCATATTTCGTGCGGTGTAAGATTTGACCTTGGCGGGCAGTTTTAATGCGAAAAAGTGATAACCGGTCATCTCACACTCCGCTCTAGCGTATTGCTCTGTCACGTTCACACGGACTAATTTACGATTTTAGTTCACGAAGAAACGCAATCGAGCCCATTGTATACACATCAATACCATGTCATTTTGTTGATATATGACTGAAATAAAATAAAATAAAATAGCAGAACAGAGATTCTGTTACTCTGATCACTATCACTCTGAGCTGAGATTTATTACTGTCACTCCGACATACGCAGGAAAATACTGAGAAAAAATACATACCTTAGCGAGCCACCTGGAAGCCTCTGGCACATCGTCATGTTTGCCGGATGCTGTGATATCCCGGATGAGATCTGGAAACACTGCCATGAATTCCCTGGACTCATCTTTCGAGACGGCTTGCCCTGCAGCCACCAGCGGCAATTGGCTCGAGTTGAGGGTCGACAGGAATCTGAATGAATATCAATAAGAAAAGTGTATAATAAACCAACTGAGAGTTTGTGGAGTCGCTGATCAAGCTAGATTAAGGTTTTTTGCCGGAATAAGGATTTTATTGCCGCTAAAAGAACCAACTCTACTCTCTATCTGATAATGAAGGCTTTCCAACATATATCAATAGAGGTGTTTACAAAGATCTACAAGGCATATTATTATGTGAGACCTATCCTTGAATCCTCGTTTAAGCAAAGATGTAGACGTCCTGGAAAAAGTACAGCAAAGGGCAACTAAAATGTCAGTGGGCCTGAAGAATACGAATTATGAAGATCGCTTAGATTTTTTTGGACCTACTACTCTCAAACAAACAAGACAACGAGGGGACCCTATTGAGACATATCAAATTCTCACAAATTATTACAATGTACCTGAGCTAAAGAATATTTATAAATTCAACGCCAACACAAATCTTCGAGGTCACAGCAAGAAACTCAACCGTGCTAAATTTAAATCTAATCCTCTTAAAAACGTTCTGTAAAATAAGAATGGCGGACATGTGGAATAAACTACCATTTGAAGCGATTAGTGCAAGCTCTGCCAATCGATTTAAGAACAGCTCAATTTGTGTAAAAAAAAAAGTTAATATTGCTTATGGCTAGCTTTACAAGATCTGATCTGGACATATCCGCAAAGCTGCCTGTCCAGAATAAATAATAATAATAATCCAAAACCATCATATAGCCGCCGTTCACAAATATATCTGAAGGAGTGATTAAACTGGACCAACACCACCAATAAGGACTAACAACAGGACATAATTCCCTCGACAAACACCTCACAACCATCGGAAAGAGAACCGATCTTTGAAGGAAATGTGGAGAGGACCTTTCTACATGTTCTGAGTGAGTGCCACGCTTTACCTAATTTAAAGCTAAAACTATTAGGAGACCCTTTTCCTAAACTGTGATTTCAGGGTACTACTTGGCCTCTATGAGGTGAATAGACTACCTTGACTGCTACCTTAACGTTTTCCAAAGAATATTGTGTGTTAGGGCTGCTTTTCCCGATATGAAGCACTAAACATTTCCCAGTGTTCAAGGTAAGCAACCAAATGTATCGAATAAATGCTAAATTTTAATATATACTTTCAGCGTAAGAGCATATTTTTGCCGTAAGGATCACTATGGACCGACACAGCGGCAAAATGGCACACCACCGCCGCATGCACTGTTGTCTGCCCCTCGGCGCATTTGCGCACAGCGCAACCCATCAATGTTGTATGGCAGTCTGTGAGATGTTGGTTTATAGCACCAGACGTTTTCGCAATGGGCAATTATTTTGCAATTACTTGAATATTGTTTACAAAATGGATGTAAACCAAATGGCTAGAATTGAATGTATCTAACACCTCATTTTCCTCTTTGTACATGTTAAAGTTCTCTACCCATGTAACAAGCAATTTTTTTTTTCCCGATTCATGACGCACATCTGCAGTTTGTTGTAAAAGTGTCGTTTTATCCTATTTATATTGTCAAACAACCGCGATAGTCTTCGATTTCGTATCTGCAGTTTGGTCGTAAAAGTGACGTTCATAAAAAGTGTCGCTTGCAATTGTTAAAATATAGCACGCTGGCAAAAGCAAAAAGTGCGCTCTTAAAATTAAAATTTAAGTAGCCTCGGCGTAATGCGTAGTAACAAAACTTTTTATTTCACTGGTAATAATAGCCGTATTTAGCAAATAATTTTTGATTCACAGGAATAGGATCAATCTTGATTTTTTTATATGAAACCACTATGCCGTCCACCGAAAAAACTCACTCTCTGGGAATGCATACATGTCGCGCATTGGTCAACTGCTGCGCAATATAATGGTCGCAATCAAGCAATATAATGGTATGAAGATGCTAACACCACGCAACTCGATTATAAAGCAGTCTGGTCATATGTTTCAAGTTCTTTATTGCATCCACTGATCCTGATGAATTTTCTGTTTTTCCATTTCTGTTTTTCCAAAACACTTTGTGAGTAGTAATTAAAATTACACCTAACCTAGTACGCCAGCGCCAGGTGTCCCGGAATCTGGCCTGCTGACTGTACCCCGGCATTATATGGCCAAAATACTGATTGATCTGAAAGCATCAGCTTTTGCAAAACTCCTGCACTATTTTGTCACTGGTTCTTGGACTATTTGCTTCTGTGACAAACTGAACTACAAGGAAGACTAGGTCTTTTTCCTTGCTTATATATTTTCTGTATCTTCTTTTAACCGGTCGGACGCCAACAATACCTTTAGGCATTTTGTGTCATTTGACAGATCCATGCTTAGTTTCCGGCCGGCCCGCAGATATATTTCAAACTTGCAGCCAGCTAGACATTATCTAGCTGGCTGCAAGGTGGCCTTAGATCAAGGACGATATTTCCTGGAGAGACCAAGATCTTTAAAGAGGTGAAACAGAGATTTAGCTGGCAGGCCACGAGCGCCAACTTCCACCGCCTGAAGGTAAACAGTGAGGCCGTTCCGGGTGACGGCATTTGCGAGATCATGGTATTTATTTAATTTGTACTCGACGTCTTTTGGGATATTTGATTCCTATGGAAAAGTTAATTCTACGGATAAGGGCCACCTTCCGAGATAGAGAGTAAAGAGTTATATCTGAATGCAGGGCTGTGCATCCGAGACTTTCAGGGAATTTATACTGCTTAGAGGCCGAATCGACCTCCATAATCCAATCTGAAGCTTTCTCGATTATTGAGAAAGGTTTTGCAGTGAGATGTTTTTTGCCTTTAGAGCCTACCCGCACAAACTGTATTGGGGGTTTGGAGGAACTGTGGAACCCTTGTTGGCACGAGCCACTGAGAGGCTAAGTACCTTGCGAATAACAGCAAGGACTTTGTCGTGGCGGTAAGTGTACCGTCCTTGATCCAAGGCCACCTTGCAGCCAGCTAGAATATGTCTAGCTGTGCAAGGGGTGTTGCTGCAAAGGGGACATGAACTATCCTCGGCATAGCTCCAACGAGCGAGGTTACTGGGGTCTGGAAGTGTATGCTGAAAGGCATTTAAATAAAATTTCAGCATCTCTGGCGTCCAGTCATACAACATTACTTTCCAGTGCATTGGAGGAGGAATGCAAAAGTCTCCAATTGTTGTCCAATCATTCTGGCATTGAAGGCCAATAGCGTAAGCCATACTATTGCTTTCGTAATCTCCCCGCAAGAGAGACTTCTTCAAGTCCACATCGCTCATGGTTGTACTGCCATACCCCAGACCAGTGCCATTCTGGCTGATTCTAGTAAGGAACTTTTTGTGGAAGTCAACGCGGGCCTGTAGATCATTTGACTCACTACGGCCACTTACTACGTGCTTCGATATTGCCGGATCCTTGGAATTGCTTAGAATCGAATTTTTGGTTATTCTGGAGTTGGCGTAGAGCAGAGAGGGCAGTTTTAGAGCTAGCCCAAAATTGTGTTTGGACCTGAAGAGAGTCGAGGGGTCAGCTGGTTTATAATAAAAAATACGTTGAATAATGCCGTGAAAAATAAAATGGAGTAAACTAAAATTTTAGTAAAAAATAAAATTTCAAATAATCTTAAAAGGTATGTGATAATAATAATATAAAGTACAAAAGCATGCCAATCATAAATATATGGTAGGTGAATGGGTTAGGAATGGTAAGTTAGCTAGGAATAAAAAAAAATAGTTTTTCAATTTCTTTCCTTCTCTGGGTGATCAACCAGTGGGTTAGTCTTTTTTTGTCTATATTTATACCTTGAGTATAAATGCCGGGTATATCCTTAGTTTTATTGAACAACGATGGTGCAAAGAATAGAAAATGTCTCTGTGCATGGGTTCTACTCAGTTTGGAAACTTTGTGGTTACTATTAGTTATCGCTCGTGTTATAATTTTATGGGTTGCTTGCTGGTGCAATTCGCAATTTAGCAAATGTTTGCCGTACGTCAAGAACAGAGAACTCACGAAAAAGTTGCTCAGATGGGTATCGAAAAAGTTGCTCAGATGGGTATCTCAACGGTTTTTTGTTGACAACTCTTAACAGCGCCTTCTGAGCTTCAATAAGTGGATCGAGGTGCGATAGTGCTGCACCGCCCCAACCAAGAATCCCATATGATATAATGCTGTGTGCAAGCGCGTAATAGACAACTTTTAGTAACGGTTTCGACATTAAGTTACGTAGAAGTTTAAATGGATGAATGAGTTTGCGAATTTCAGCCGCTGTGTTGTAGATATGGTAAGACCAGGTCAATCTATTGTCCAAAGTCAAGCCTAGGTATTTAATCGTGCTCACCTTGTCTAGACTAGAACAAGCACAGATAGTTGATGGACTGTCCTTACATGTGTGTACTATGAAGGATAGTCTAGCTGTTTGTTGCATTCCCTTGCTGGTTTTGGAAAACGTCATATAATTGGTTTTCTCTACATTTAGAGATAAAAGGTTACAGTCAAGCCATTCTTTTACCCTTTTGAGACCCATTTGACAGTTTTCAAACACTCCCTACCAGTGGCGGCGCTAGACCACACTTGGACGTCGGCGAAATTAGGTTCGCGAGGCCTTTTTTATTTCCCAGTCAAAAAGAAAACGTTAGATTACATGAGCCGAATTATAGTGAAACTAATGTATGAGTAAACGAGTTTTATTACTAATCAAACGATGTTAAAAATTACACAAATAGAAATTAAAATAGACGAACTTTTCGGCTTTTGGCCTCACTGAACTTTTTCAGGTTATGTCATAGCTAATACTAGCCGCTGTTTCAGCTTCAATTGATAGAAATGATAATGCAGATAGTCTCTCTTGGGTCATCGTGCTTATCAACTAGGTCTTAATCAATTTTAACTTTGAGAAGCTTCTCTCAGCGGAAGCTTTTGCGAGGTCCCCTCAGGTGCGAGGCCGTCGGCGGTCGCCGACGTCGCCGACGCCTAGCGCCGCCACTGCTCCCTACCAAGATCTGTCTCTGAAAGTTAGGGCAGTGTCATCTGCAAACAATATGGCTTTCCCCTTACACAGAGGAATTGATGATAGTCCATTTATGTAAATAAGGAATAAAATTGGACCTAGCACGCTACCTTGAGGTACTCCAAATTTGATACCTGATCTCGAGCTATACGTATCCCTCAGTTGAGTGACTTGAGACCTACCACAGAGGTAATCCTCAAACCATCGCAAAGACGTACCGTGAATGCCTATTAAATGAAGTTTTGTAAGCAAAAGACGATGGGAGACAGTATCAAATGCTTTAGCCAGATCTAATAATACTGTTACACATTTTTCTCCATTGTCTAATGCCTTAACTATTTCTCCATTGACGGCTGCAATCGGGTCTTGGGTGCCTCTAGCTGATCGGAATCCAAACTGCATAGGCGTAAGGACATCGTTGTCCTCAAGGAATGCTAACAAACATTGCTTGACTACGTTTTCAAAGATTTTAGATAGGCAATTTAGAAGACTAATAGGATGATAGCAACCACAATCGTCCCTGGCACCACCTTTGAATATTGGGCAGATAACATCTTGTTTCAAATGTGCAGGAAAACATCCAGTTGAGAGGCTTAGGTTAACTAAGTGGCAGATTGTTGTAACTAAAACTATCTTGTTGGCCTTTATAATCTGGGATGTAATACAGTCGCCTCTAAATTTAGTGGATTTCATGTTCATTATTATTCTAGTATTTTTTATGTTTCATGTTGATTTAATTTTAGCAATAGTATGAAATATTAAAAAAAATCAAATCACGTAATATCATTTGTCCGAAGCTATTTCCTATCAGTATTTCCTATCAAATCAAATAGTTTTTTTTTGATAAATGAAAAATAAGGAATGAAATGAAATCCATTATTGGCTATTTAACTGTGCCATTGACAACTTTCTCCAGAGCAGAAATCCGCTTACGATATCATTATCATTTAGGCTTCTCCAACTTTCACAATTTGCGTAGTATTGGATGATCGATCAACTAACCTGTGGTATTTCTGGAGTTTTAGCATTTTCTTGGTTGTCCGTCCGTCGTCCACGTTCTGCGGCCCGAGATTCGCGTTAGTTTCGCCCATTTTCGGCGTTAAAGCATCGGAATTCGAGACAGTGGTCGTTTTACTTATTTGGCACTTTGCTTCCGTCCATGTGCTCCTCAGGTTCCTCAAGCAGGACCTCGTCACAAACATGGTGCCACGATGCCGGGGAACTGTTTAATAATGTATATTTATTCAGAATCGGCCGCGTTTGCTGGTCAAAAACGAGTTTTTGTCATCAGAGCCGGGCCGCCATTGTGACGTTTCGAACGTAAACACTGCACCGGTACCAGGTACACCTGTGTGTTAGTAAACACGGCGACGAAATAACAATTTCGAAAGAATTAGAAAGTCCGCTGGTGCGCTACCGGCGCGGGACACCATTAATATTGCTAATCGCGCGTCCGACCGCCGCGAGCTCAAGCGAAACGAATAAATACACCGCAATAAAATAAACGATTCGAAGAGTGACCACGTGACGGCGCGGCGACACCCCCGTCGTTTTTTCCGTTTTATCGTCCGTCCTCTCGTGAACGCCGTCGGCGAACGCACGCACGTCGCGGCGTATATGGAATATATACCTTCACACAACGCTCTATAGTGTTGAGTTCGGGTATACAATAAAAATGCATATGCCCGTGTTAAGGATTTCAAAATATACCCGACCGTAACATTTTTCTGGGGTATACTTTCATGTAGGACACTCCATTTTGCTATACTATAATGTATACCCATTTCAGTGTCTCTCCACTTTTTTTTACGCTTACTAATAAAGAGACAGACATACAAAGGGACATTTAATTTTATATGTTAGGATTGAGATAAATTACACCACAAGAAAAGAGGATAAAAACATTTATTACATAAAATAGTTGGTATTAATAATAATTAGAAAAAAACAATTTAGCGCGCGTTATGGACATTCATTTTAATATTCTGTCCCAAGCCATGCTTTCGTTTAGTTGTGCGTTCTGTATCAGACGGCCGCCCAGCTTGAATTCTAGACTTAGTCTTTCCTATTCCCCTGTCTTTACGTCTACTCAGGGCTGTGCTTTGCACTTTAATTTTTCTTTGTACACGCTTTGTTATTATCTGATGTAAAATGAAGTTTTGTCCTTGCTCTGATGTATTTATTTTTTTAATCATATTTGTGAATTTTGCTAGTGCTCTCAGATTGTGGACAGTGGGGTTCGTTTCAAATAACTGTGTGAAGCGTTGTACTTCAGTCTTAAACTCTGCAAGTGAATTTTTATATTGATGCGGAAATTCTACAGCAACCTGTTGTGAGTAAGACGTAAAATTGGCAGCATCCTGTATCGACTCTTGTGTATTGGAGGAAGAGCACTGAGGAACTATCGGATCCAAATCATTGTTCGGTGTTTGACCCAAGTTCATCATATTTATATAGAAATTTTCATTGATCTCATCCCCTGTCGCAATTCTTGCTAGTGACATTCTATCATGAATAGACAGCCGAGGAGAATTGGGAAATATTACCCCAAATTTTTTCTCAATGCTACATAGGTGCTTGCAGAATCTTCCACATTTTCCAGCATCGCAGTCACAAACGGCTAAATCGGCTCTGATAGTGTAAAAAGTATTTGGACTGGTCTCCGATTCCACACTATACTCATTATCGTTGACTTTAGAAATATTTTTAATATTTCGAGCAGTCTTCACGAACATTGAATATATGGAATCCTTGGTTTTTCGCGTATTTGCGTAAGAAATGATGCGCCGCTGAAAATAATTTTCAAATATGGACGTAATGAAATCTACCAATGCGCAAGCATTAAACGCTTTACAGCGCTGAAGTATCACGTCTTTAAGAATGCGTATAGACGCGTCTGTTATGTTGTTGGTGTTGTTTCCTCGCGTAAGTAAATCCAACCTATCAGAGACGCACCATTCAAGCCGCCGTTTCCATAAGTTACTCAGATGATTTAACAGAGCTGGCATCGTCTTAACATACTCGTCACCTGTTAATCCGGCATACAATTTGACTGCTTCTTCTGGATCAGTTACAAAAAGAATATTACGAAATCGTATCATGATTGATTGTCTTTTTATTATGTCAACCTTGTGATCTGCAACGCAAAGCCAACGCCAAAAGGCTTGGCAAACATGGAATGCGCATAATAGTAATCGAGCATTAGGAAAAATTGTTCTCAAAGCATTTCGTTCTGCAGTAGAATCGTCCGTCATAACAATATCAGGCTCAAATTTTTTACCCACGTTGTTCTTTTCTACAGCTTCTTTAATAGCGGCAAATACCATCGTGTAATTGGATTCATTTTGCTCAGTATGTATAGCACAAGCCAATGGAAGACCGAAAATTTGTGAGATGTAAAAACTAGAGTAATCGCAGAACCGGTCTGGTCACACGGTGACGTTGTGTCTACAAATATCATATTCTCATATGCAGTGGATAGAAAGACCCGTTTCATTATAGGGGTAATTATATCGATAATCCTGGGATTCTGTTTCAGCAGTATCGAGTACCCTTTGTTATTGAAACTCTCAATTTTCCGTTCTATTATTTCGGGGAGATTTCATTCATTACGGTCACCATATTTTTCAGAACGCCATTTATTGTACATGTAGTAGACATGATTTTCAGAGGGATTTATTTGAGAATTTGATAGCATCTCTATTCCATTTACAGCAGAATCTTCAAACAAGTCCAGTATGCTCAATTCATTGTAATTTATTGCTGCGCAAGGTGTCATTCCGTTATCGAAATATTTCCTAAAGGTTTCTTCGGTTTCTTGGCTGCATTTTAGTAAATTCAAAGCTTCTGCAACGTAAACGCGATGAGAGTGTTCAAAAACTATTGTCACTAACACATTATACCCCTTCAATAACAGTTTGTCGTTTCGAATAGTGTCCTTGTGGACTTTTTTTTATTACAAGGTCTATTTTAGCCTTACAGTTTTGTCCACGAGGCGACTTAACAGATTTTTTATTGAACGATGATGACATGTATATATTTTTCGAAACAAGAGGCGCTTCAACGAAGGATATGACTTTCGAACTATCCAGTTAGTTTTCGTAAAATTAGAAAAATTTTGAACAAACTTGTTGATGAAATTAGCGTATCGTTCTTGTTTTTCATTTTGATCAGCTTTCGGTCGAAATGTCATACAGTACGTTTCCTCCGATTCGAAATCCAGATTCTCGATAAGTCCACAATGTTCAGTTATAAAACCCTCTAAACTGTCTTTATCTATCATTTTATACACTGTTTCCCACTAATAGGAACACAAACTATATAGTAACTTTATAATATACTTCACACCCTACTATACACTTTATCTCCTGTTTTTTTTTAATGAAAAACATTTGCATTCACAATTTAAACCGTACTGACGTGCACTTGGTGACACAATGATGCAAAAATGTTGCGTCATCCAACGGGGTGAAAAGGAAAGAACGATTAAAATAGTAAGTGACAAAAAATGAATTGTTGCCGCTCGCCGCGTCGTTGCGATCGGGTATGTTTTAAAATAGCTACGCGCGAAATACTAAATCTGAAAGTATACCCGATGTCAACTCTGCCAGAGACGTCACAAATGTTAGGTAGAGGTACGCTTTAATGAATTAATTTTAGATTTCTGGATTGGAAAACATACCCGACGGCAACACGGTCTCTGAGGTCTTGAGCGTTGTGTGAAGGTATATATTCCATATACGCCACGTCGCGTCGCCGGTCGCACATGTACGACTAGTAGTGTGGCCAGATTTTACTTCGGAAAAATATCATCGGCTTAGTGGAAAAAATACCATTTCGTACTTATTTGGAAAACGGGACTATGTTCCAGATTATTTTTAATTAATGAAATATGTCATTTATTTTAACTTAATGGGAATATATTATATACCGTTTAGCTAACTCTGCTATAAACAAAAACAACCTACCGAGAAATAGGCATGGTTTAAAAATGTTACCTACCGAAATATGGGTAACCTTTTAACCTTTTAACCTTTCGGAGCCTTCGCGCGAGAAAACGGCGCCCCACATTTTTCTTCCATTTTGTATACTCATACATATAAATACAAACAATGTAATTTTTTAATGAATTATCTATTGTTACCTGATAATTAATCTTGTTAGTCATGTATATCATATATTAATATCATATGGCTATGAGCGGATCTTAACCACTGCAACCACCGATTGGCGCTTTTGGCTTCCCAGGGGTTAAGGACCATTGGACACATGTCTCCCATAAATTCAATAACATTTTATAAATTGTTTTTAGGACATCAAAATCTTAATATTAGCAAAAAATCCTAATACTGCCGTAATTTAAAAAAATATATATCTGAAATGACTAACAAAATCTGGGGATTTAAAATAAATAAATAAAATACTTATGCCGACTTTTTCAATTTGATTTTTTTTTCTTTTAGTTTCTTTTTTAGTACATAATAATATGATTTCTGTGTAAAATAATAAAATATTCCAATTTTGGAAAAAGTTGCAACCTTGCATCTTTATGGACCACAGGGACACTTAGGAGTCCGGCACACTGGTGCGACGTACGCAACGCACGCAACGCATTATGACAACGTGGCCCTTGTATTTGAATGAAAGCAGACACACTTATCTCACGGAACGTTGCGTGGGATAAGTATGTCTGCTTCCATCTAAATTCAAGGGCCAGATGTCATTATGCGCACGTAGGCCCAGTGTGTCGGACCCCTTATTTATCATCAATTTATATAAAAATCTATTGAATCATTTTTTACAAAACTTGACATACATGTTATTTACGTCGCCTTTTAACAGTTTTATGTATCAAAATTTTCCATAGTCTAGCGCAAAACTTATGGTCCTCAAAGAGTTAAAGCTTCTTCAAACGCCTATTTTTCGCTTATTTATAAGATAGAGCAAAAGCTCAGTGTGATGTATTCACATTAAAACATGAATATGTTTTAGTGAGGTCACATTAAAACATCTTCAATGTGGAAGAGTTTGTCAAGCTGCATAAATAGCACTTAATATAATATAATAATAATTGCTGATTATCAGGAAATATTATTATTAACGAGACATATTTTGCTTCACGTGATAATGAAATATAATAGCCTGGTAGCATAGTGGTTAGGAAGGATGTGATTTTGCATTGTAAGGTTCCGGGTTCGAACCCCGGCTGGGTCTTCATTTTCAAAAAAGAGAACGCCAGGTGTAGGCAGTATGTGCAGCTCTTATAATTTGTTTGATGCTTTCACGCAGGTTCACGCGCGGATAGCTAAAGCGTTCTAAAAAGGCCTTTCGACTTTTTGTATCAAATTATAGACCCAGAAAAAAGTCCCCTCTGTATGTATTATTCATATATCTTAAAAGAGGCGTTCTCGATTAAAAATCAAATGGCTGGGTAGTATTATATTACCGTAATATTTTTTGGCACGTAGTCTTTCTTGGACAACTTTCCAGCACAACTTTCACTAAAGGACTTATCATTTTTTTGCTCAGCACACATTTTATAATACCTCAAGAACTACACGACGACGAAAGAATCACTTGTGTGACCTTTTCCGTTGCGGAGTTATGACTAATTCTTTAGTCGCGATAAGTGAATTTTGAGACCACTATCCGACCCCTCCCCTGCTCGATAACGTAAGCACACAAACACGCAAGTTGCAAGATAGACGATGATCTATTTTTATGGAATAAACGCAAGTTGGCGCCGCAACCCTTGGACCATTAGATATATTAAAATATTTGCCGACAACAAAAGCGTTTCATCGCTAACAATGGCGAGACGGTGTATATTATAATCGATGGTACGGTGAAAGATTAAATTTGGACAGTATGACATACCAAATATTTCTATTTTTAATTGTGTATTTTATTACATACTATTTTTTTATCAAATCTTTTAAATTAAGATTAGTCGTTTTTTTTTGATGAAAGAAATACATTACGCAACGCTTATCAAATTAATATTTTTCTAAGTCGATAAATACCAAATGAATAGGGTAGACCGGGGACAAATGATACAGGGGACAGTTAAAACAAAGCCGTTTTCTCAGTTCCTATGATAGCTATCAATGTGTGAGTGCCAACAGATTATACCTCTATAGGGCCCCGTATAACCTCTAGTTAGTCGCCGACGTCGGATTGTGCAAACGCCTACAGGGAGCCGACAAAATTTCACGACCCCAAATGTAAATTTTACGTAACATTTCAATCAACTTATTTTTCATGATGGATGTAATGATGTTCACTTTTGCCTTACCTATCATGTACCTTTGGGTCTTGAGATTCTTTTGTGTATTATTTTGTCTGGATATGTGCTATGTAGTTCAGAATAAATTGTTTTTTTGGAAAAAAGTGTCGCCGGGGACGATTGATACAATATTGAAGGGGACAATTGATACGTATCAATTGACCCCGTGTATCAACTGTCCCCGTTGACGATTCATTATCCAGTATTGTCAGTTTTATGATTGTCATGACTAATTAGTCTTCATGACGACATAATTTTGATTTATATGGTACAGCGCCCCTCTATGATCTGTTGTTATCGTTAATATGATAGCCATCTCCTTTTTCACATATCATTAATATCTCAATAATACGGGCAAGAACCAAAAATAAAATCGCCTAATGTCCGGTGAAGAAATGACCAACGGACTCATAAATTTATTATTGTAAATTGGGAATTTCAAACAAAAGATAATATACACCTGAACAAATAAAAGGGCACTTAAATAAAAAGGATCAACCAAATTTGTAAAAGCAGGTACCAAACGCGAAATATCTTAAAAACGGACGATTTAATAAGGAACGTAGGAAAAGGTATGATGCTAATTTGACAAGTCATTAGCAAACGGGAAAGACCAGGCACCTGCGGTTAAATGAGTAAAAAGTTTCGAAGTCACTATGGTAGACTTGTGTGAAAATTCAAAGTGAACGGGTGTCCATTTGTGTGTTTTATCTACACGTATTAAGTGAGTACAGATACAGACGTAAGGGTCCTACAAACCCTCGTTACGAGCCTTAGTACGAGGAGACGGCAGCAGCGGGACTGTATCCAGGAAGTGCAACAGCATCCAAGGTAGGAACTTCTAGTTCATTAGGCTTACGTGACCGAGCTCTCCCCAGGGTCTGAGCATCGCTAGTGGATTGCGAAGCTGGGCCACCAAGGACCATTCTAAGCCATTTAAGCCTTTTAATTCCCTTAATTTCCATTTAATTTCCAATTAAAAAGTTAAAAAATAATAATAATAATAAATTTATTAATTTTTAATGGTATTTTAAAAATATTTTTAATTTATTTATTACATTTAATTTCTATAATAATTTCAAAATCATTTTATAAAGAAGAGGAAAAACTATCGTCATTTGAATGTGGATTTCATAGAAAACTTTTAGCTCGAGGTTTGTAACGTTGACTGACCAAGATTAAGAATGTTAATTTTGATCTCGATAAAAAAAAGGAAATTACTAACGCCTAAGTTTTAAGTTTTCGTTTAATCTTGTTTAACAATTTGTTGACATTTTAGATGTATCTTGCCATGCGCCTTTCAGAGCGTTTGCTTCGCATCGTCAGTACGTGGCTTTATGGCTATGATTTATAAAGTAATTATTAAGTTTATTGGTAGCCCCGAAATGAGGAGTGTTTTAAACCAAAATATTTGATGAATTAGTTTTTTATTCTTGTTAGAATACATACATGTAGGTGTATAATGTTGACTGAACTAAAAAAGAATGTTTGTTATGATCTCGATTAAAATAGAAATGTTAAATATATATGTACATTATATCTAATAAAAATGATCCCGAACAGTTTTACTAGTTTTATTCGTAAATACCAAAGTGACTTTTAATGTTTATTGTTAGGAAAATAGTAGTTAAAAACTGATGGGGACAGTTGAAACATGGGGACGGTTGATACAAACTTGATGTTGCTGGCTAGTGTTGCTGGACGATCGCTTCGCAATCGAAATTTTATAGTTTTATCGCTTTTATAGTTTATAGTTCTTCGCAATCTGCTAGTTTTATTGCTATTTCGTTTTGCGTCATAAGTGGGTCCCTTTCTGACGTGAGGCACGACGCACGACATCTTCAATTTGTATTTATATCATATAATGATTATTTTTATTATCTATAAAATATTATTATCTATTCTAATATGTTATGTAGGTATGTACAATTTCGTGAAATAATTTATATTCTTTGTTAGTGTATTTAAATGTTTATATACCTACATAATTAATAGATAATTATATTGTGAATTTATTATTAGGTAATAGTGAATTCATGGAGAAAATCTTTCAATTGGTAATTATATCATCGAAAACATTCAGGCTAAGATTATTTTATTGCATTATTGCCCGATTGTGCGGCCCGTTTACGAGTTAAAATGAAGGGCCATACTTTTGCAGAAATATTGCCGAGAACGGCCGGGTTATCTATTTTCCAGCCGTAAGCTGCAATAAAATAGTGCAGTCATGGCCAGGCTATAGTTGCTAGTATTGCAGCCACATATTGCCGTGAAAGTATAGCCCGTGTAGGGGCACCATTACTTCATTAGGCTTTATTTTTCCTGATTGATTGGAGAAATTATTGATTTTAGTAACAAAGAAACAAGGTAGTAACAAAGTAACATGGTAGTAACTACACACACCTGTATTTTTCCATTATTATAATAACCAAAAAATAATAGGTTATACATTACGGACCGCATTTTTACAGGTACACGGAGGTTAAAATGTACATTTTCCGAAAACATTTAGCAGGTAGATAGTTTCATACAATTAGCAGGGAGACAGTTTGGCTCCAGAATGCTGCTACCGGCTTCAGAATGCTGGCATACGCTTAACACCAGGATGCTGACACTGGACCGGCATCATGGTATCAGCATGGTGCCGGGAATCTCATTGGCGACTCCCTATAATGCGACCCCCCCCCCCCCCCCCCCTCCAGTATCAACCCGAAATTGACCGATTACATTTATATCGCATTTTGTATAAACAGACTGTTTTTGGTAGGTAAGTAGGTTTGATCCACCGATACCAGTTACTACAAATGTCATGAAATCCAAATGTGTTGTATAGTAGCTATTGCCCGCGGCTTCGCTTTGCGTAAAGTTCCGAATCGATTTGTTAATTTATAAAGGATGGCCTTTATTTGCCTTTTTACAAGCTTTTATTTACCTAGATCTTAAGTAGCCAACTTCGGACCTGTGATGCACTTTCTCATTTTCTTATTTTCATTTTTTTCAATGTAAATAAAAATATTTTTAAACGTATTTTTTATGTCATAAAAATAATAGTATGGGACGAAAGCACTACGCCACATAAGAGAGGTAATGAAGCATTAAATAGAACTCTACAGGACGTAATAAACGAAAATAATTTGATGAGTGGTTTAATAGTATTACTATTATAGCTGGAGATATTCGTCAAACTTTACCAGTCAAACTTATCTTTAAACTTTGCCAAAAGGAACGAGCGCTGATGCAATTTATAAAAATCATAAATTTAACAGAAAACATGACAGTGCATCTGAGACGGGATGTCTTAGATTATTTCACTATATATCTAAAGATAGCATTTAAAAGAGCAAATAAACGCCAAACTACTTAAATTAACACCTCTATTAGAAACTCTACGCGAAGCGAAGCCGCGGGTAACAGCTAGTCAACACCTAAGCCTAATAAAAGTCAACACAGCTGTGAAACTCTTTATTTGCGATCGCTGATATAAAGCGAAGTGTGATCAACGTCAGCCACTATAAAAGACTCTAATCAACAGAGTTAGATACTGCTTACAAACTATATTGTACACAAATCAAATTGTTAATCAAATTTGAATAGGCAAGATTATTTTGCAGCACAGCTGTGCTTTGTGGCGCCTTCGTAAAAATATTTTAAAGCCTTTTTCGTATTTTTACTTTCCCGGCAGAGGGAAGTATTGCCAACGCACTTCTCTGTGTCTGTGTGTTTGTATTCCTCCATGATAGCGCCCAAACGCTTCATCCGATCAGGCGCGGATATACGTCTTGTTTTGGGGGGGGGGGGGGGGGCGGACAGTGGGAATGGGTTTCTGTCTATAGATAGTTAAAATAAATTATAGTGTGAATTTAGGGCATCCAATAAGCTGAATAGAGATAGGTAATTGACTAAATAAGGATTATAAAAAGGGAAAAGAAATAATGAATACACTCGTACGTTTTTATTTTACTTCTAAATGAACAATGAACAAATCATACATAATAGTGCATAACACAGAATCAAATTACAAATTGCAGTTTCCGGTGTTTTTTCTTTGCAAATCTTTCAATTATCTTCTCTTTGTCTACTGGAATATCAAAATGAATATGCAGGAGTGCCAACCCTGTTAACCTATCTTCTATCATCGTGGATCGTAGCCAGGTTTTTAGTCACCTCAGAGTTGAAAAACTTCTTTCAGCAGTCGCCACACTTACGGGCAAGGAGGCCATGATATGGATGAGGCGATGTATGCCAGGGTAGACGAATTCGTTGGCCAGATCTAGAACATCTAGAATATTTTTTGGTTCCGAAAAAGCAGGATTATTTCTCTTTTCCCTTCTAAAACTTTCTTTCTAGATCTTGCATTCTCCCAGAACTCCTGCCGCACGAACTCCTAGGAGACTCTTATGTCAGTGTAAAAGTATCAGTGTAGTCGTTTAGTCGTCAGTGTAGACGTATAAACGTCAGTGTAGGTAGACGATAAAATCTGTAGATTGTAGGTAATCGTCATTTAGGAATCTTGCCCGTTTTTTGTCAACAATTTTTTTTTCAATCTTCCCCATAGATCCGCGCCTGCATCCGATTGAGCTAAAATTTGGCAAGCAGGCATAATTTGATCATGGCAAGATATAAAAGATTGTGGTTGATTTCGGTCCCCATGGGCTGCGCTAGTTATACTTCAATCTCGAAATATTGGACTAGAGACATGAAATTCAGTACACAGATGCGTCGTTTGGTCGAAACCACATTGTGAAATTTCAATTGGAATATCTCTTATACCTACAAGCAAAACTAATAATTTTAAATTCCGCCATATTTAAGAAAATACTATTGGAAATATTGGAAAATAGCTATTTTGGAAAATAGCTATTTTAATACCACGGAAATACTACAAATGTATTACAATTGCAATCATAATCACTTGATACAATCGCTATCAGTTAGGAAGGGAGGGGGGTTGTACGCTTGCCGGGAAAGTCTTTGGGTGACACAACCGATTTTTTTTATTGATTGTAATGACCTTTCCTGTACATTGTTCGGTGGGTGTTTATAATCACAGATCTATGGGTACATAAAGGGATTGTATAGCCTGAGAAACTCAACCCTACCCCCTCCCCCAAAGCCAATTACGCAAATAAGGAGCGCATTTTTTTTGGGTTTTCCGAGAGCAATTCTGGTGTTTGTTTTGGGAGTGAGTGATCTGCCCCGCTGCGTGTAACCCGCTTTCTTCTACAGGCAAAGAAGTAAAAAAAAATATTTCATTTTATATATTTTTACTTCCGAATCATGCAAATGTGAATCCGCAAATGAATTCGGCATCCTTAATTTATACGAAAATGATACCAAACTTGGCATAGTAGCTTGATGGATATCAAGATTTGGATAAAGCACCAAAAAAAAAAAACGCATCAAAAATCTCGGTGGCTTCACTTCTTAAATACATCGTTAGGTCATAAGGACCAATCTTGCCAAAGGAAATCTTTGGTTCGCGAAACGCCGTGTAATCTGTCGTACAGACGCAACTACTATATAGTAAGTCTACTATGATACTATATAGTAAGTCTACTATGATATATAGCAACTACTACTATGATATATTTAGTAAGTCAGCATGGCTAGATTACCCGCCAACTCCCAAACTAACACTGAGGTTCGCTGTAAGAGATTGGCTTAGTGCGATAAGCCCGCTTTTGTTGAAGTTCTCATTTTGTTCAATAAAGAGTGTTATTATTATTATTAAAAAAAGAAAGAAAGAAAGTGCTTTTATTGTCGATTGGTATCGTTCTGATTTCCCTTGTCATTGATAACTAAAAGTCTAGCTAATAGATAAATTGGATAAACTCATAGGTGTTTGACCTGTGGTTTGGCGGTGGTCATTCACCTTTATAATATCAGTAGTTAGGCGAGATAGTCGGTAGATAGTCATGATCAAATGTTTCGCCATACCATAAATCCTTTTTAAAAGACAGCATCTGCTAGCTGGGTTACCGTTAGCGGACTCCGTGGAAATGATTTGTAGATTTTATGATTTTTTTAAAGAATAGGTGTCTCAATAGTGTTGTTTAATTTATTTTGGATGGATATTTATTATAATACTAGCGGAACCCGACGAACTTCGTCTCGCCACGAATTTGTTCGTTTGGCAGCAGATGACGTTAACTTAGGTAATTTTCATTGACAGTTGTTTGACATTATTACAAATTTAAAGATTGTTTATTTTTTATCTTCCAAAAGAGCAGTTTCATCAATTGGCACTTGTGGATTCGTTGTGCTCGTTGCGTTCGAAATGGAAGAGAAAAGTGTGTAAACAGTACGATTTTGTTTGACTCTCCATTGATTTCTTCTCTTTTTTTTCAGATTTGGGCATAAAATTGTCGCGAATAATATGTGTTGCACCAAATGAAGTCATTTGGAAACAGTTATTGTAATATTGTATGTATGGCAGAAAATGCCTAGAATCTGGTGCATTTCCAGACACCAACGATCCTAATTTCTCTGGTGGTGAAACTAATGGCGTTAATCTCATTTTACCTCCTGCGCAACACAAACCGAGTGGTTCGTGGCGGTACTTAAAGGCATTGCAATATTGGCACAAATGGTCCATTTTTCCAATTTCCATGCATTCATAATCGCCAGATTATAATAGAATGCCTCTCTGTATGTGTTTTGTCTCATATTCAATCGTCTTCGCACTGCAACATTACGGATCCGTGCCGCTTCATTCAATTCTTGGCGATGCTCATCGCTTTCAGTTGGTCGAACCTCTCTTTGTCGTCTTGCGCGAGCGGTCACCTTGCTGAGATTGGAGCGTCTGTGCAAGAGTATAACTGTGAAAAATGATTGTAAAACCTGCAAAAACATTCGCGAATTACACAAATTCAGTTAATTCAGTTGAGTTACCTTCAGAATCACGAAAACGCTATGAAAAGTTCGTAAAATTCAACTTACTGTCAACTGTCAGTTTTTGCACCGTGCCGCCATCTTGATTTTCGAATTTTCGTATTTTTATTCTTGTCAAACAACGCCATCTATGATCAATCTCGGTACTAAAATAATTTTTGGTTTTTCTCATTTTTCTCACTTTTCCGAGAGATTTTCCATTTTTTTATATCCTATAGCAACACCGAAATGATTACGAACAAAACAAAAAAAGAATCGTTCAAATCGGGCCAGGCGCTCGTGAGTTATTAGGTAACATACATAAAACCCGACTCATTTTTATTATATAGATATTGAAAGCAGTTAAGTAGGTATTAGAAATAGCGTTTTCCTCAGACTTCTTTTAAATCTATTTAGCGGTTTTTTCTTTATCCGTTTCAGAGTCTCGCATGCTTCTAAAATAATTAAAACCATAATATAGTTGGTGATACTGGAATATTTGCAATGTCAAAATTAACTGCTGTAGGTACAGAGAGCATAAAAACTACATAGAGAAATATTAGGATTCCCATTAATACTGATTTCCCGCACTACTTGTGATTTTATTTAGAGACAACTTATGGTGTTATTGTTGCCAATCGGCAACAAGGCGGGTTCCACAATAATACACCGGTCTTGTGGATAAAAAAAATGCATGCATGCATGTCAAGTTAAGGAATACTCGTATATTGATAACATGTGGGTCCACATAGCATATAATATAGTGGATCGTTTTTCGTTTCTTCAGAATTTCAAAACCTATACGGAAAAGATGTGCTATAATATATAAATTAAGGGAAAAAAATACTTTTTTTTGTTGGTTATTACTGCCACAAGGGGATGAACTTTAGGTGTTCGAGCCTTTTTATATTAAAAAGTCACAGTGATTTTTGATACAGGAAAACAGGCATTTAGTATTTTATAATGTTTATTTGAGAGGACATATTATACCTGTAACCATTTGGTTACAATTAAAAATTTCATACACTTTTACCAGCATCTTTTTAGCATTAAATCAAGAAAAACCCAAAATATCGTCGAAATCACTGTAGACGGTAATCACGTTTGGTGTTGAAAACTGGCATGAAGATTCGTAATTCCAGGCGATTTCTTATAAACCTATCTCCATATGATCCGCAGACACCAGCAGATGTTTTTCTGACTATTTTGAGCATTCAGTCTGTAGTTTAGTGCGGCAGGGAATACAGAACGAATCCAGAACCCCTTGATAGTAGGTGTTATTGACGCCGGGTGATCGGGTTTTTCAACGTGGTCGGTTCGTATCACGTGGGGAAGACTTCAGACGTACCGCTTCCGTCTTTTGAAGGGGTGACAGGATAAAACGCACGGAGCAGCTCCGTGCTATTCATCCATATATCTCATAAATAGGGCTTATCCTTATGCAACACAAAATCCTTCAATTGAGACGAATTAAGCGAAAAAATAAAAAATTAAACTATTGATCACTTCGGCAAAGCCGTTTTATAAATGAAAGTGACATTACGAAATAATTCAAATTTCGAATGCTACCAACATTTAAAATATGATACAATTGGCTGAGTTTGTTATCAACGAGCCATTAAATCGAAATAAAAATAAAAATAAAAAAACCTCCATATGCTCAATGAAATGAAAGAAGAAACTTCAATCTTAATTTCTGGCAGAGGAGTTTATAATAAAGATTGTATAATGTTATCAAAATAGGGTAAATCTATATAAAATTGTATAATATTAAAAAAATATAAAGAAAAATTGTAGAAAACAGTATAATATTGTTATATTTGATAAGGTTTGTAAAGAAATCCGTTTATAGGATGATGTTTTTATTTAAAATAAAATTAGTAAAAGCTACTTAAAAAGTAGCGAAGGAAATCCCAGCTAGTATTGGGAAATGCTTATGTTGGAATGAGATATACTTACGGATGTGCACGACTTTCGACGCTGGTTAGCTGCTCCGTGATAAAACGGGACACGGAACTACTGGAATTGCCTCTATATTTGCCTGTAAAACTAATACTGCTCTATAGGATTAGCGAACTGATTCGACAGGGCGGGGAGGTGGGTGCTGCACTGTACGTACACTGTTTTATTTGCTGCTTACTATTCAGTAGTCATCATTTTAGTTATTTATTAATATTTATATCGCAGAAAAACAATTATTTGGAGTCTGAAATAACCTAACATAAATTAAGACTTTTCCATTTTTACGAAATTTCAACCCTCTTGCGACAGCATTAAATTTTAAAATTGTTGTTTTTTACCTTAGTTTTTATATAATCTTCATATCGTAGACCATATTTTTTGCATAGGGAGGTGTCAGTAAATACCATTTTTTTTTCTCCATACAAGAGCGATCCACCCTGTATTGTCTTTTGTCTTAGTTAATACAGTAAATGTTTGGTTAAGGTTTGAGAATTTAAAAAAACATGGAAACTACATTACTTATCAAAAACATCAAATATTTATTATATAAGTAGATACATTAAACAAACGTAAGTAGGTACATTAAACATCAAACAAAGGGTCATTATATCAATTTCATTAAAATACTCGTATTATGAGTGCGAATAAAATGCGGATAATCTGTAGGATTATCACTATAAAAGTTTTGCTTCAAATTGTCATAAAACTAATATGGAACTAGCTGACCCGTGCCCACTTTATTGGGCGGTAAACATTATTACTTGTGATGAATTTATGAGTGTGGTTCGGAGTGCTATGATTTATTTTGTGACTGCCAAAAGAAGGGTTATATTTTTACTGCATATGTATGTATGTATTTGCATGCCAATTTGGCTATATTACCGGGATAGAAAACGAATTTACCGCGTGGAATTTGTAGCACCCGACGTTTCGGTGACATTGCAGCCGCCGTTGTCTAGGGTAGACTGTCTACCCTAGACAACGGCGGCTGCAACGTCACCGAAACGTCGGGTGCTACAAATTCCATGCGGTAAATTCGTTTTCTATCATATTACCGGGTTTCAAATGAGTGAATGAAATGATTATGATTGAATAAATTATGTTTATTTTAATTGTTCCAAACTTCTCTGCATACTATATTAGATGTAATGTACCAAAATATATTGTCTTTCAGGAGTTCCAACCCGAGATAAGGTCGCGGTTCCATACCTATGTCGTATTATCTCTGTAACCATTTATGCAGTAAAAGGGAAATTATATGCAGTAAAACGGTAAAACCTTTTGTTTCAAACACTTGACTTTTGATATGAATTCATAATTGTTGATAATATGACCAATACACATGACCTAACGATTTAAATTATTTTTTTAATATATAAAAAAACTACTCATTGTGACTTAAATATAAAAGTTAGACATATGCTGTTGCTGACTTTTTTTGTAGGCATTATCAAGCTCTACAACTTTTCTCTAGAACTTAATCATATATCTCTCATCGTTAAGGCAGCGTTAGTTAGAAACGTTTTCGTTCGACCGTTTTTTCTCCGACTTACTTTGCAAATCCGACTACCACGAAAAAGTCTTTTCATTTTTCGGATTAATATATAGCCCTATGACACTCACAAATAACGTGGCTTTCTATTGGTAAAAGGATTTTCAAAATCGGTTCTGTAGATCCAGAGATTACTTCCTACAACCTCACAAACTCGCAAACTTTACCTTTTTATAATATTAGTATAGATTACCGACTTTACTTCTTGTATGCACGGAACTTAGTGAGTTTAATTGGCAGGGAAGTGTCGTATGAAAAAGGATGATGACAAGGTCGATTAGTAGGCTTTCTGGGCAAATTATTCCATGTATCATTAAAACAAAATCGATCCTTCTGAAAGCTATCGCAATTCAAATTTCAAATTCAAATTCAAATTCTTTATTTTACAAAAATCATAATAACAGTTACAAATACATTAAACCTAACCTAACTGGATCGCACGAGACGTCCGCACTAAGGTAGGCTCAGATGCGTATAATTAAGTACTGCCTAATGCTAAATAAAAAAATACGTTGAGGAATGCCATGAAAACTATAAACAAGTAAACTAAAATTTTAGTAAAAAATAATATTTCAAATAATCTTAAAAGGTATGCGACCAAACCATACACAGCAGGATCTCCTTTTCTGACACCGACTGTGTCCGTGGTAACTGAGACATTGTTAATAAGAGTTTACGATGAATAACATTTAGTAGGTTCCAAATAATAGACTATTCAAATTATCAATGTTATTTTCTTAGATACTATTTTTCGGCCATCTAATAGTGAAATTCTTGACTACCTGTGTATTTTAAGTAAAGAGTAGTAATGAGACTTATTACATAACAGAAATATTTCGACATGACCAAGACTGGTCTTTACGACGAAAATGTAATGTAATCTGTGAGGATAATGTGTATTTCCTGACCTACCTACATAGAGTTTACACTTTTCTCAGTAGGACGATTTGTTAGTAAGTATTTGCCCTGGAAATAAGAAAGAAGATCCTGCTGTACTCAGGCGGTCACCTTTTCGAAGTACTTACCACGCCTGACGCTGTTTAACTTCGGTGATCTGACGGGAACCTTAGTTATTTTGATCAAAACGTCTGTCATATAATAGCGAAACACGTTTTATGTCAATGCCAAACAAATCTATTAACCGTAGCACAATACGTTGTATGTCTAAAAAACGAATGAATACTATTAAATATCAACAAAAAGAGCTCCAAGTATCAATACTTTGAGATCTTTTCTTCAAAGAAAACGTATATTTTAAAATAACTTTTATGTTTAAATTACCTACTCGTATTCAAAACCAATTAGAAGGTTTTTGTATGCAAAATATTGCTTAGTTTTTATAAAACTAATAAGAAAATGAAAATTGCCTTTTTTATCATTTTACACCATCATAAAGAGATACATAGAAATATTTAAATGCAACTAATTGTACTTTTATTGCCAACATTGACGAATCGAATGGCCTGTGACGTCTTCCACTAGGCATTCTGCCTTTTTGAGTGGTTTCGCGTAAGCCGGGCCCATTGGCCCGGCTTTCGGGATATGGCGTCGTAGGGCTTTGCGCACTGCGGCAAGATTTAATGTAAGGCGCTTAGACACCTTATCGTGAAGAATTGAGACGCGAATTGGTACATGGCATCTTCTGTGACATGACTCCTGGCATCATTGCTTATCCAATAGACCAAGTAGGCACCGGCCTATGGACCCCACGAATTTTAGGGGCCCCGCGACAAAGGATCATTACAATCATATTTTTTAAATTGTTTCCAATTGATAGCAAAAAACATTGAATTGAAATTCTGCGGAGAAAATTTTTGTTAAACTTTTCGATACGACCGATAATTGTCATCATTCCGATCTACCGATCATACCGATCATACCGATAATTGTCATAAATTATCGACAGTTGGTCGCTGCCAGCCGTGCAATCGTATTTGTTTATATGCGCGTCTTTGCTACGCGACATAAGTGTTGTCAGAAATGTTAAAATACCTATTTTGTCGCTGCGATCGTGTATTGTTTTTATACACGTCTATTACTTTCCTGATAAGGAAAGTATCGTGGACGCAGTTCTGTGTGCCCGTCTCTGTGTATTCCTCTACGAAAGCGCCGTAACGCTTCATCCGATTGAGCTGAAATTTGACATGAAGGCATCATTTGGTCATGGCAAGAGTTGAAAAGATTGTAGTTGAAATCGGCCCACCAGAGGGCGCGCTAGTCATGATTCAATCTCGAAATATTGCAAATAGAGATTTGAAATTCGGTACATAGATGTCTTGTTGGACCGAAATTACGCTTTGAAATTTTGATTGGATTATCTCGTATACAAAGTTACACAAACTGCAAACAATATTTATAGTCCGCCATATTTAAGAAAATACTACATCATTTTTGGAATAATACTATTTTAATACAACGAGTGCTCCTCGCAAGAGGTGAGCTAACTTCAGGAATCGTGAAAAACCACAAATATTTTGCATTACATTTAGTTTTTCGCATACAATTCACGAATAAAGCATTTTTTTGATAGCGATTATTCAGTACAAAATTAGAGTAGATAAAATTTCCTACAATTCATAGTTACAGACTTAATTCTTCCGATGTACCAAACCGCCGCTAAAGCGCGCTCAAAAACGCTCATATTATGCCGCAAAGTCCATAGCGCGGCTCTACCGCACTTTCAAAATGCCATTTTCTGCGTTTTTCTCTAAGTGACATATAACATTTTTGAGTGCGCTTTAGCGGCGGTTTGGTACATCGGAGGAACTATGTCAATAAATATGAATTGTGGCAAATTTTATCAACTCTAATTTTGTTTAAATAGTCGTTATCAAAAAATGCTCTATTCGTGAATTATAAGCGGAAAACAAAACGAAATGCGTTTTTTTTGCGGGTTTTCGCGATTCCTGAAGTTAGCTCACCTCTGGCGATTTTTTTTTCCTGAGAAAACCTCCATATGCTTGGACTATAGTATAATTTTCTATATTTTTCTTTTTTTTATTATTATTTGTTGAGTGGGGCTTTTCTAAGGTCTTTATGAGCCTTGTAATACTGCGACCATTGCTGATCTATTGTGTTCGCCACCTACTATAGTTTTGCGCTAAGCCTCGTGTCTGTGAGAGTGGCCACCCTTCACTAGACTCCAATTGATTGTGAGCGAAGGGTGGTTCTCATCAAGAAGTTTTCTCCGTGATTGAAAGTCGAGGATGTTGAAGTTACAGTATTTAATCAGAAGGTCTCTGGTCGTAACGCTTTGATTGATGTTTCGCCGTTGTGTAGGTAGTGTGGCCGAAGTGTGTAGTCGAGGAGCGAGGCTTGACGATCGGTATCGCGGGTAATGCAGGTACTGCTTGATGATGAAGTGCAGTCACGATAACTGTCCACTGAGGGTATGACGTGTAGCCGCGGTAACTGTCCACCAAGGGAATGATGAAGATGTGTAGCGCGATAACTGCCCAACAGGAATGATATCGATCGATCGAAATGTACTGCGTTTTATATTGTAAGCAGTAACGCAATAGCTGTGAGTGGGGTGAGAAATGTGTTTTAATTTCGTATCGATCAGAAGAAATGACATTAGTCATCACCTGACTGTGCGTAAAATGCCGAATTTAGTTGGAAATCAACTGCAGCTGCCTCGTAGATTTGAGCGAGTTTGCGGTTTCGATTCTGTAGAAATTACTTTTTTGTTGTGGGTATGTTGGACTGAAGCTCCAACATGTCATTTAAGAACCGCAGCAGGCTTTTGGCGCCAGATTGTTTTACCTCCTCAGGTTGTAGGTAATGATCACCCAGGTGGGTGTATCTTTTGAGGTGCTGGGGTGTATCACATGAGGTGCTGGGGAGTTTCCTCTGCTCCTTGGCAGAACCTGCACATTTTTGTGTTTCGGAGCTTGAGGTTGAATATGTGTTTGTTAAGGCCACAATCCCACGTGAGCGCCCTCACCAGTATGCGTATATTGTTCCTATTTAGCGATAAGGCCTCACGAACCGTCTTACGGTCGTAAGCCTTAGTAGCGCTTTGGAATAATTCAACCATGGCGTGTTGTTCCAGTGGTTGACGGATTGTTCTAAACATATTTGTTTGAGCATTAGGTTTGCAAGGCTTTTTGGTACGCCACAGCAAGGTTCAGGGCCGTATAACGTTCCCTTTGCTCCCGTCTTAGCAAGTTCATCGGCTTTTTCATTTCTAATTTTCTATAAGCAAATATGGCAAACTGGGATATAGGTATATTATTTTAAAATTCGGAAAATTAAAAATAGTTATAGCCATAGTGTTTTCTATGCGTTTTTCTTATAAGATTTGGAGAGTTGTTAAATAAAACTTTAATAACATGAAACTTTTTCTAACTTTCCATTCCTTTATCTGACTATTCGTACTCGTATACAGTTAAAGTATTGGTAAATATACCTTTTGATTTGATTATAGTATGACAATTCTAAAGTAGGAGCCTGATTTAGAAGGCCAACAAAAAACATCTTTTTCTTGTTTTTTTTAAAAGTTGAAATCTATTCATGAATTTTTTACCTCTGGAATCGCTGATAGTTGCAGATTGTTGTAAGTGTAAACAAACGTACTACTTTTCTTTAAAGAAAACTTTAAACGCGTTTTTCTCAAAATATTTTTTTTCTGTTTTGCGCCGGCGATAGAAAGAAAACTACTTGACGGATCGAGTTGTTCGAAATAAAAATTGAAAAACTATTAAATTGTCTTCTATATAAACATTAAAAAAATTGGAAAAAAAATGTTTTTATATATTTTTTTTATCAGTTAAACACGAAATTTTGGGTCGAAAATCCATTAGATTTCTTTAAATCTTTGAAAAATTACAAAAATTTAACTTTTAGTAATTTTTTGTTGTTCTAGAAAATACACATGTATAAATTTACCTACCTTAGTTTACTTTTTTTTGTTTTAGACAAAATTACGCTCGCTATTACCGGCGCAAACATATAACGTAAAGACGTTATATGTTTGCGCCGGTAAACATATAACGTAAACATATACCGCTGAAGTAAAGACTTCAGCGGTAGAAACATTTGCAATTCAATATCTTAAAAATAGTTTTTTTTCAGTATTGCAAAAAATATTTTTATTATTGAAATGTTAATCAAACTGATATAAAAGATTCATGGTCAGATATCAACTTTAGATTAAATAAAATTATCATGAAAAACATGTTTTGTTTGGCCTTCTAAACCAGTCCCCCCCCCCCTTAAGGTAGGTACTTACTTTTTAATATTCTACTGAAGTATCAAAACTTATCTATTACTGCTATTACACATTTCCTTGATGCTTTTCTCTTCTCTCATATAAAAACCGTTAACTGTCCCTGATTCTGGGAAGAAGGCGGACTATCCAATATCCCGTAACTTAAAACTTTACGATCGCAGATATTTAAGTAAACAACAATTATACTATATATAGAAATTAAGAGTTTTTAACACCCGATATCTATTATTATTATTTTCCTTATCTCAATTTTGTTCCAGTTGAAATTAATCTGCAAGGCAGTTGACCATATTATTATTATGACCATACATTTAAAATGGTTATTGATATTGTTGAATATCAAGCCAATAAAAATACGTTCATTCTATTTTTAATTGACCTTGGGTCACCCCCAGCTCCCCAGCTATTTCATGTGCGGTGACCGTAAAGTAAACATGTTTTTATGACATGACGATATATGGTATATATTTGATTTTACGTGTGCGTATAGTACGCACACGTAAAATCAACTGAACTGAGGAGTCGGCGAACAAAACTATCTAAAAGAGTTGAACTCCATTTTACAGGAGAGGCAAAAACCTAAATAGCATAATAGCAAACCTAAATAGCATTTGTTTGTTTGTATATTTTGTTTTTAACACGCTTTTATTAGGTCGACCTGTGTGTAACTAACTATGTAATGGAATCTAAAGTAACTAATTTAACCATCTTCCAAGGATTGTAGCGTCATTGGCAGCTGTGTGTAGTTCTGATGACAATACAATAATATGGTACTGTCGAACTGATCTGATGATGGAGTCGGAAGATATGAACTGGAACTTCATGACGCAACATCGTATCATAGCTGTGTTTGGACTTGTTAGAAAAGTCTTGGAATGAACTTTGACCACGATTAGGTTTCAAGGTCTGATGATGAAGCCGGAAGATAGGCACTGGCATTCCATGATGGAATATCGTATCATAGCCGTGTGTATGTGAATATGGTATCATAGCCCAAAAGCGTGTTTTTAGTGTTTTTTTTTAAACTATTAATTTATTTTAGTTGATACCTTGGCTGATTTGTATACCATCTAGCATTAGCAAGTTATTTTTCATTGCAAGAATGGGACATAATAAAAAAAAAACATTTTTTCATTTAGATCGTTTTGATTGAAAACCGAATATTTAGATTGTTTTGATCGCAACTGTATTCATAAATTGTACCGCTTTGATTGCTACTGGTGTTATAAAAACAGAAAATTAAAACATTTAGGAAAATTAAAACATTTCATATATTATTCTTCTTTCGTGAGTTCCTATCCAGTTTTATCTAGAGTGCTTTAATAGATAACTGAGTAACTCAGTATATATAAAGTATCGCACGAAAATCCTTATAGTTCCTATTCCGCCTTTTCTCCTATTCTTCCTCTTCCTCAGCCTGGTTTGGTCCACTCCTGGACGTAGGCCTCTTCCTTTTTCTTCCATGTTTATCTGTCAGCTGCTGCTGTTGGTTCCTGCTGCTTTTCTCGTAATTGTGGTCTCCAGCCATCGTAATTGTGGTCTCCATACGCCACGCTGTGTGGTTCTTGGTTTCCACTGGACATGGCTCTTCGGCCACCTCGGATTATCGTGCCTTGTAGCATAAGCTTCCTACCCCCACTTCAGCCTGGCGATGCGTTTCATGACATCTGTCACCCCCGTGCGCCTTTGTATTTCCTCATTGCGCACTCTGTCGCGGTGACTAATGTCTCCATAGCTCTTTGGCATATTCTAAGGCAGTTGGCACTGCTCTGCGTTAGAGGCGCTGTTTTTAGGCCGTACTTTGGTACCGACAGCAAGGATCTCTCATACACTTTCCGCTTTAGGTTGATGGGCATCGCTGGGTCTCACAGGATGCAGGCAAGGTTTCCGAACGCCGCTAAAGTTGATTCTGCACGTTTTATCTACGGTGCTTGAATAAATACCCAAGCTCTCAGAATGATAAAGTTTCGGACGAAGATGTTTTTCTTTTTCCGATTTCTTCTTCTTCCGTGGGTAACCATACCGCCCTATCTAGAGTGCTTTAATAGATACCCAATTACTCAGGATGTATAACGTTTCGGACAAAAACATATTCGCTATCAAGGGGGATTAGGTATAATCAGATGAAATAATCCTTTGGTACTTGCCGGGAAAGTCATGAGATTACACAAACGATTTAGAATTTTTGATTTCTTTTTGTTTTCTAATATTTCTTACTTGTTCGTGTTATATTTATGATAAATAACTTTGCTTACCTTTAATATGACTTGTATACCATTATACTAATAAAATGAATATGAATAATATGAATATCTAATAGGTACTCGGACGGCTGACACACACATGTTAGATTGCAGACGTACGTCACAGACAACCACAGATTTAAGACGTTTTTTATGCTAAACTAGTGTGAATAGTTAATTATAACATTGTACGGGAACATTGTATGCATATATATGTTACAATAAATAGTGTTGTATCTCAATATGTACTGTTGATTAATACGATTATGATGTTGATATTTAAATATGTTGTGACCAGGGAGACAACTATACAATCGGAGATTTGAAGTTATCATCGACAACCCTGCAAGGAGAGAGAGAGAGAGTCTCTTATCAAATTGTGTTTAGGGATTGTCAGTCAAGAATCAGGCAAAGTTAGAGAGGCAAAGCGGCCATCTGGACGGTCATTTATCTGGAAGCATAAACTAAACACTTTATTATAACTTTAAAATCATTATAAAAGGATTTTTTGTATACTTGTTATATTTTTTCGACCGATGGCGACCCAAAGTCACAGATGTATTTGAATCCCAGGTTGACTAAAAAAATTATGCATTTAAAATAAACAAAATTGGGTCTTAACTACTAAAAGAGTATCTAGGATTATCATTACGAAATGTTCATTTTTTGGTGGCCAATCTATCTGGGGATATACTCCCAAAACCTTGATATTATACTTTTAAAAAATACTATGAAATGTTAGGCAGATATGGCCTAAAGTAATATACCTCAGTAGTTTATGTACTCCTCTATCGCGTACTCTCCCAATTAACATCATCCTATCTCCACGAGCTTTTAGAACCCTAAGTTCTCACGGTCTCATACTTCGGCCAGCCTCTGACAATTTACTCAAAATTCTTTTCATAATACCAATTTCTCTCTGTTTCCTTGTTTCAAGACTCAGGAACGATCTCCCAATAAATATACGAAACACGCCACGTTGGAATCAAAACTACTACTTTTCTAAGAAGTAACTAGTTATTCCCTTTCTCTCTACTTCCTCTTCTCGGCCATTTCTAGTATTAATTATAATAGTTTGTATGTTATGCAGACAAAATTATTTGTCTATATTCTTTATTTCAACAACGCGCGCATGTACCACTGCACCGTGATCAGGTTAGTTGTAAGATATTGCCATCGTCTGGCAGCTGTCGTTTTTGTATTTTATTTTTTAAATGCAAATGAAAAGTTTATTATTTATTATTTTTACTGAGAGAATCTTGTTTCCGGGATACCCTATAGTCTTTTGAATATTACGACGATTGGTCACAATAAACATTATGCAATGTCAGCGCGCATGATAACAAGCCAGATCGATTGTCACGTAACGAGTGTGTGTGTGTGGACAGTTCATTATAATTTATTATCATGCAAATATTCAAATGTACATATCTCTTATAATATGTAGATCTCTCTCTACTCACGTCATTACATATATTTTTTATATCACGAGATGATTTAATGTTCGTTTGGAAATGAGGTTTTTTAAGATGCCTACTACAAAAATCTTAAAAGAGGACTCCCTTTCCTCAAAATGCATTCATTTCCCAATACAAATTTCGTTTTTAATTAGAATACATATATCTCTGGTTTTATCAAGAAATTTAAATTTTCATCTCTTAATAAGCTTAGATGTCCTCCAAATATATATATATATATATATATATATATATATATATATATATATATATATATATATATATATATATATATATATATATATATATATATATATATATATATATATATATATATATATATATATATATATATATATA